>JANHFX010153635.1:0-11556 GCA_027560015.1 Chloroceryle amazona
ACTTCCAAGCATAAGTAAATATTACATACGGTGGCTGATGGAGTGCTAGGGGGGAGGGGGGGGGGGGGGGGGGGGGGGTGGGTGTGTGGTGGAACTGTCTGAAGTGTCAGAAGCTGAAACATGTGAAAATAAAGCTACTGTCTGTGAAGTGCAAGGCACATATGCATTAATATGTTATGTAACCCCCTAACTAGACTATCTCTAAAGGTGGAGCAGTTTGATACAAAGTACTTCATGTTTCTTCCTTCTTCAGAGCTGTTAGGTTTACTGAAAGAATTAACTTTGTATTTGTTTTCTGAAGTGAAAGGGCACTTTTCCAGCTCCTTTTTTAAATTTAGAAGCAAAATAAAAATTAGTCCTCTAATACTGAATGCAAGTCTTCTAGCATGTGCAGACTGTTGATGTGTTTTGAAGAGCTTGATTAGAACTTGCCTGCATTCATTCAGGATGACAGCCAATTTGTAGGGGTAAAATGATGTTCTCTTTATGTAACAGTGCTAAGTTCAAAAAGTCCCTCCTGCACTAGAAGGTTTAGATTTCTGAAACTGGAAGTGTGATCACTGCTGAAGATTTAAGAAGCCAAAGCAAACTTGAAAGTAAAAATCGCCTTTAGCCTTCTAAGAGGTGTGACCATGTGGCCATGCTATTAGTCTTACCCATTTGTCTTTCCACCCCCTCTTTGTGATTACAGCCTGTTGAATCAGAATTTGATTGATTCTATTAATCAGAGGGTCATAAAGAAAACTGTTCTGCAGACTTTATGGAAACTTTCAGCTGGGTAGAGAGAGATCTAAATTACTGCCTCAAGTGAAGAAATGTAAGAACATGATTTCCAGTTGATCAGTCAGCACATGCTGACCATTAAGCTTGCACATAGCACAGTGTATAGAGTGCGAAGAAAGGGAAGAGAGAAGTGTATAGGTGACTTTAGATGAGAATGACAAGGAAATCTATGAACAGTAAAGCTAAAGTTTTGCATATTGTTATGTGAAGCTCCCTGTAAAACAGTGTCCTAGAAAGACAGTTAACTTCCAGTCTTGTGAATAATTTGTTACCTCTAATACATAACAGTTTCTGAAGATTTCTGCTTCCAATAAAGTTGATACTGTTTCAGTTACCAAACAGGTTTGGAGTTTCTTCTAAGGGGCACAGTATTCCTGATTACTTAAAAAAAAAAATAGCCCTGTCAGGTGAGAACAGAAACATGAACAAATGTGAACAAGGCAAAAATAGGTGGGAAAACTACTTTGTATCTATTTTGTATTATACTTTGTGACTCCCAATAGATACTAGTATAATAGTTACTTAAAAGCTGTAGCAGTCCATAAGACTAAACGAGCTACACATCATAAAGTTCCCAGCAGCTTCATTGAAAATAAATATCAGGAGAATGAATCTTATTCAAAACTTGATACATTCCTGCAAATAAAGACTTTGTCCTTCATCTTAAATGTCCTTTTGAGCACATCTTACAGCTCAAAGTTTCTGAAATGTTAAAAGCATTTTCTTAGGCTTGTATCAAAGATTAACTCCTATAATATAATTCACAGGCCAGTCTTGGAAAGCTGGTTTTCCTGTTGCTGTATATTATTGGGAAACTATTTTTGTAAGTGAAAGGTGAATGCTTTCTGTTTTAAATGATGGAACTGTCTTCTGTCTAGCCTAGTTCTAGTATTAAAATCACTATTGCAAAAGGAGTGTGTATTTTCAGAATAACTGGTCATACTGTTAGCACTTGCCTACTTCAGCAACCTCCAAAGCTGTAGTAGAACCAAGCATGATGGAAACTAGCATAAACACTCTTACCGAATTGTGTAGCTTGATTTTCTGATTTCTGTGTAATAATTACAGTGGAGTCTGCTATCCAGCTGCTTCTTTACTTGAAATAGCTACTCTGGAATATTGTTAAGCAGCTGAAGGTAAAATATCACAGATATTATTCATCTGTGCAGCAAGTGTAGACACAAAAACTTCATAGCAGTACTCTGAGAACCTGACTCTTAAGTCAAGTAAAGCATCTTTGTGTAGTGTTCTTGAAAGCATTCTGTTTCAAGCTTGAATATGAGTAAATACATTCTAGTTAGATAGTGATAAGTAAGCTTAATCAGCAGGGAAGGGCAGTTATACCTGAACTGTAAGAGAAGGTCCAGGTAGAAATGGACTGCAGAAGTGAAACTTTGGTGCTGATTGAATAACAATCTGTTTTCCTATCTCTTTGCTTTTTCTGTGTTTTCTGCAGAGCAAGGTACAGACAACTTGAGAAGACCTTTATTCTCTGTAGGCACTCTGTAGGCAAAAAGGGATGTGCTCCGTGCAGCTTAACTGGAAGGTAGCTGGCAGGAATTACAGTCCCATTGTTGCAATAAGCAGAAAGCAGTTGCTTTTACTATTTACACACTTGAATGTTGATGTTAATAGAAGATATTAATTTCTATGGTTTTAATTTGCTTTATAGATTGAACAGTCTGTGGATCACAAAAGATAGTTGAATAAAGACTAAAGGCTTTGACAGCAGGCTTCAAGTTACTATAAAAATACATATCTTCTGTAGGAGGAAAAAAATTAATCGAAAGCCGTGACTTTAGTTTCTGACATTCAAGAAATCTAAGTTGGAGTTAAAGCTGAGATTACCCAAGCATATTTGCAGAATTACTGCCCTCTGCTAGCTTCTTTTTGGTAGAAGTTTAATAGATCAATATTAATAAATAGAATGTGTATGTAGCAAAAGAGAGCATACACATAAGAGTACCTCTGTAGATAGATATATGTTGGTGCACAGGCACTCTCAGATCAACAAAAGTACCTGAAAGGTTAAGGAAACCTGGTAGAACTGAACTGTGAATAGCTAGTGAATAAAGCAAGCTCTTCACTTCTGTAGTAGTCTTTGGTTAATTAGTTGCTGTTTTATCAGGAATGATCTTTTACAGAATGAAGCATACTAAAGCATGATAATATGTCCCAATCCAAGTTAAAAGCATCTTTCCGCTTCTTTTTGGAAGAGTTCAGATACAGTATGCACAAAACTCCAGTGCTCTTGTCTAGAAACCTTTCAGTCTGAAAAAAATGAATTATAAATTGATGATAAGCTTTAATTGTGAATATGTTCTCTAGTTTGGCTTTGAGACTTCTGCTGGCTTTACTGAGGTCCCAGTCTCTGTCTAACATAACTGGCTGGCAAATACCGGCTCCTATTTTAGATTCAACTTCAATTCCAGTTCCACCATTTTGAGAGTTTCAAAATTTTAATTGATTTGAGCTTTTCACATTCCTCAAGATAGAGTGAAGCTTTGTAATACAGTGTATACACCATACTTGTCCAGATGTGGCCCATCGAGTGTTTGTGGTGTTGTTTTGGCTTTTGTTTGTTTCTTGTTTTGGCTGTTGTTGTTGTTGTTATGGGTTGTTTGTGTTTGGTTTTGTTTTTTTTTAAAAAAAAAAAAAATTTGTTGTTGTTGTTTTTTTTTAATTCAGTTTGATTGTTTTGTTGGTGATCTACAGGGAGCTTCTAGTGCAGACATTGTGTTACCCTGGAAGCCACCTGCATGTTGAAAGATGGTCACATTGAACAGAAGAGTAGTAGACCCATAGGAAACCACTGAAACCTCCTGCTTGTGAGGGATTCCTGGAACTCCTCTGTACTCTTCAGATGTGTGACTTGTGGCTCTCAGAGACTTATAATGTGGTTCATAGGTTCATGAAAGCTGGTAGATGATCAGTGCAGTTTGATACCTTTACTTTCAGGAACGTTTATAGTAGAGGCAGCAGATGATATTTTGCAGGACTGGAAATATCATGTATGTCTTTGAGCTGTTAGCCAGTATCAGGAAAAACTCAGCTGAGTTCATGCTTGTAATAGCTAAGGACAAGAAGCAACACTTGGTAGCCTGAACTTTATATAAATACTTTGTTCTATCTACTTTTACTGGTAGTTGTAAAGAAGATAAATCTTCCTTACACATCCAAATCAAATGATATAGTTAATATTTGTTCAAAAATATGTAAAAAAAACCACTTACATAGCATACATCTGAAGAAAATTGATTGTGAAACTGCAGTTTTAAGAGCTTGACACTTAGTGTCTGTTACTACTTCATATTTTGAATGGACTCTTCATAATCAAATACTTGCTTTCCTTTGACTTTTTGTCTATTTTAAAAACAAACAAACCCTCAAATTCAAAACTGAAACCCAAACACAATAGAAAACAAACCTCAAACAGTCTGCTGTATGATTTTCAAAGACACTGCAGAAAATTGTGTTGGTTGGGTTTTGGGGTTTTTTTGTTGGTTTGGGTTTTTTTGTTGTTGTTGTTTTTGGTTGGTTGGTTTTGGGGAGGGTGGTTGTTGTTTGTTTGTTTTTTTCCTTCTTTATTACTGTGTTGAACTTTATTTTGCTCAAATTGTTACTTTCCTGTCGTTCTTAAACCAGGATACTCTTGAGGTAGTTTAACCTAATGAATGCACTTGAAATCAGTGGTAATGAATTACCCGCTCTTGGATCTGCTGTTAATCTAGACCTTACATAGGAGTTTAAAAGCTCAGTTCTTTTATAATGTGACTTGTTGTCACGGTTTAGGGTCGGGGCAGCCCCTAAGACCTAACAGATGCTCTCTGTTAACCCCCTTCCCTCCCCAAAGGGGAATAGAAGAGGAATAAGGGAGAGAGACTTAGTGATTAGAAAAGGAGACTAGAACAGCTTTAATTATGATTAACAATAATAAAATAGAATATGTATGAATATATACAAAACCAGTAGTGAACCCAACCCCTGTGATGGTAATTACATCACCGTTACCACTGATGTTGTAGAGCAGGCACTGGGGGTCCCAGATCAGGTCCCACAGCAGTCAGGAACACGGGACCAAAGGCATAATGGACCGAGTCCTCCTTGGATGTTCTGGGGAAGCAGTCCAAGAGGGGAGAAGATCCCAGGGGAAAGCCCAATAGACCCTTTTTAGATCCCTCTGCTTGCTACCGAATACGACATATATGGGCTGGAATACCTTGTTGATCAGTTGGGGGTCATCTGCCCTGTCCACTCCTTCCTAAGTGCAGTCTTTTTCTTTCTGCACCCCCCTGTGTGCTACACAAGATCCAGCAGTGGCCTTGGTCTGGACACCAATCCTTGGCAGTAACTCTAACCATGGGATGCTATCACTGCCAGCAGCAGACACTGTCTGTGAAAACAGGCTCCTAACTTCAGAAGTGCTGTTAGTTAGAAGTATTGAACTGAAAAGTAAAATCACTGAACAGAATTAGTTCTGTTTTCACCCAAACCAGCTTTCTATGTTAGTATTTCTCTTCCTAGTACCTTGTATAAATTAGCAGACTTTGTTCTTCCTTGTGTGATCCTGTCAAGGCACACTTCGTTTTAAGGGGTAGGCCAGTGAAGCTAAATTTAAGACTATTGAAAATAACTAATGACTCCTGTGACAGGATGCTTGCTTTTAACCAGGTTCAGTGATGTGTCTCTAAGCCTGTCATCTCCCCAATGCATCCTCCAGTTTCATTGCTTAGGGATTTATTAGGGGAGTTGGAGGAAAAAAAAAAAAAGAAAAGAAAAGTTCAAAACAAATGTAAAAAATTATACTTTCATTAAGCTGTGTTGCTTTTCTTGAAAAGTAAATTGTACATAAATGCTGCATTCAGACAAATTAATTCTGATTATATATGGAGTATATGGAGACAATTTATAAAAAAAGAATAGGCATATTACATCAGTGTGTCAAACTTTCGTACCAGGTCAGATTTGGTATGTGCTGCTTTACAAATGCAGCTGCTTGACTCGGGGGCTAGGGGTGAGCAAGGTTTCTTGATGAATTCATCCTGGAATGTGGTCTTTGTAGACTTCACATTTCAGCTTGTCAACATATATGAAACAATACTTTATCATTTAGAAATCCCATTCTGAGAACATGCTGCTCATTTTTAATTTATGACATTGCATGGCTGCTACTGCAAGTTATTACTGACAGCTAAATTGGTCATCATTGCTGTGGTTTGTTTGCACAGTCGAGAAATTGTCTCACTCCAGCAGTACTGGAGATGATATTATTGCTTTATCCATCATGTTTGTTTCTATTTCCATGGCCTTATGATGCTCAACTGTTTTGTACAGCATTGTGTATTGTTGTCTTTAGTTTTGGCTTTGGTAGTGGTGGGGATTTCTTGTTTGTTTTTTTTATGTTATGTGTGTTTGTTTGTTGAACAAAGTACAGTGAATGTAGTGTAAGAGTTCCTGTTCAGGAACATCTCTGAACACATAGTGCTGTCTTCTTTTTGCTGATTTTTTTTTTATTATATTTTTTTAAAACATGTGATACATATAATTTACTTGGAGCTGAGGAGGGAGGAAGGCTTACGTGATGCACTCACAGAAGAAAGATTTACAAAAGCAGGAATTCCATCTTGAATAGTGGAGTGAAATGTCTAAAAAAGCACATGGTCTTCAACGGTTAATGTTATCAAATACTCTATTTCTGTGCACATTATATTAACAACACCTCTGCATGGTAGCTTCGCTTGCCCTTCCCTGTTGTTTTCATCTACACTTCCTATTCTAGTCTCGATAGTGTTTATAATACCTGTGTTTATAATTTCTGGTTTCTTCCATTCATTGGTGAAGAAGGTAGGAAAAACACAAGTTAGACCACAAAATAGAGTTATCTAGAAGAGGTCTTGTATGCTGACTGTTTCTGTGATGATGTTTAATATATGTATGACTTTTCTACCAGAAGTACTGAACGAAGAAGTTGGGCTCCAGCTCTGGATTGTCCTGAGAAAATATGCCTTGACCATGTTTGGAAAGGGTGAAGGAAATGCAGAAAGGTCCTAATTTATGCTCACTGCCTGAAAATAGTGGAGGTTTTCTCTTATTTCCCATTCTAATCAGGCTTTTTTGGAAGGAGACAAGAGGATACAGATGGACAGGCAAAAGGATGGTTGAGTTGTACCCAGTCCATGTGTCTAACTCAAGTGTCCACAGCACAGTAGGTGTGGTGCCCACTTTTGCTTTTTGCTGAACCATTTCCAGTAAAAGGATCTTAAGCAAAAGCAGTTACTGTTCTGTACAGGAAGAGAAAGTGACAAGAAATTACACATTTGCCTCTCTTCTTTTTTGCAAGGGAAACTAAAGAGCAAGGGACCGGAATTGCTCTCTTTGATCTAACAGCATTAGACAGTAGGTAACAGGTAATTGTGACACTATTTCAGTCCCTGGTTGCAGAAATATTTAATGTTCTTTGCATCCTATGCCTGGAGATGTGATAGTGACAGTTCAAGTGATTAGTTTTGTGGAGATCAGTGGTGTTACTTTGCACTAATGGGCGTTATTCACTGTAAGAAAAGATAGTGAAATTATGGACCCTAGTTAGACTACATCAGATTAATATCTAAAGCTCTTTAGCTAGAGAAGGAATTGTGTATAGACTATACCTCAAAAAATGTCGGGAAAATTAGAGAGCCCCATAGCAAAGATGGAAAAGAAGGTCACTGAAGGTGTTATGACTAGCTCACAGCTATTATGTCTGTGAATTTATACTTTAACATAAACTTTATAATTTATATAAGACTTAGGTGACACACTCTTAGAAGACTGACTGGGAAAAGCAGGAATTCCATTTTGAATAATGGAGTGAAGTGCCTGAAAGAACACATTTGTTCTTCAATATAGATTAATGAAACTTATTTCAAATAATTGAATTCTTTAATAAAATTTAAATTGTAACATTTCTATATTTATATTTATGCATAAACTATATCAATGACATATAAATAAAAAATAAACCAATTAAATTATAGACCTTAAGTTCTGTTTCTTTGATGCAGGTAAACTGTCTTTCTCTTGGACAGTTCTTTTGGGGTTTTTTTTGTGTCTTGAATGCAGCAAATATTTTCAAAGTGAAATTATAGTACAGTGTGATTTGGTATCACTATTTGTTTTGTGATGGTAGCTGCCATTTATTAATTATAGAAAATATAGATGCTTTCTTGTTAGATTGTACCTCCTTTCCTTTACAACTTCAGGAAAGATAAACAGTGTCTGAAGTTCTGCTGATACAAGTTCTTAAGACTTGTCTTCAAGCTCTGAAAGACTTGTAGAGCTCTTTCCAGCTGATTATGATTGGTTTTACTTTTTTATAGCTGGATATTAGGATATTAATTTCAGCAGATCAAGAAAATGTCATCTGAGCTACTGAAAATCTGCATGAAACTTTTGTATCCTGTATGACTTTTCATATGAACTTAACTCAAACAATTAAGATTTTTAATATCTGCTAGACAAGATCTCTAAATTTCCAGTGGTGCTGGTAGATATCGCAGTGTCATAGAGTTCTGCATGCTCTTGCTTTTTTTTCTTAGTCACATCATGAATTGCGTACTCCATGGGAAAGCAGAGAATTATTACACCGTATAGCAGTTTTTGAACATGGAAAAAAGACTTGCAGTGTATCATGATGCAGTGTGGAATGTGTGTGTACTACAACTGAAAACCAAAAAATCCTCAACCTTTTTCACTTTAAATCTATTTAGTTCTTCCAAAATTCTGTATTTTGCACTCGTTTATATATATACTTGAGTTTCAGGACAGCAGTCTTAAGAAATACATTCACTCATGCTTGTTTGTTCCACTTCTTCACTGTCTCTGTAGAATAGTTATGAAAACAGAGACTGTTTTAAAAAGGCTGTTCCTTCTGTGGATGGTATTGACTCCACAGGGTGGATTGGAGGGGGCAGCACTAACAGTGTCAGAATTGTAGAACCCTCATCAACATGTGAACGTATTGGTGAGGACTGAGAACATTTTCAAAGTGTGAAAGTTCATACAGGTACCATTGTTCGAAATGTATGAACATTGCTGAAACTCAGAGAAAACTTTAGGGACAGTTAAAAGGAAAATTTGAAGTGACGTGTACCTGAGTTTCCCCTTTACTGTGAAGAGATGATGGATGTAAATTTTTTTCTTGAATATGTGTGCATGTCTCAACATTTGTACTTTTTATTAAATAATGCCATCTTTACTCTTAAGGTTAGCAGGTCAGGTAATCCTGTGAAAGAGACTGCAGATTTATGTTAATTTTTAGTAGCCAAGGCTTGCTTAATGTATTTGGTTTAGGGAGAAAGGAAGGTTTCATTACTTTTTTTTTTTATCCCGTAGTGAAGTGGTCTCAAAATTTTTATTTGTGTACTACTAGCAATAATAAATGCATAAGCATATACCTCCAACGTATACATAATTCATTTATAAATTATATAAATGTACTGCTGTACTAATACCTACATTATAAAACCAACACAAGAAATAGAGATTTTAAAGGATGGGAAAAAGACTAATGAAAGAAAATATTTTGAAATATTATTTAATGGCAACCCTCCCCTATTTTTGCACTCACTAAGAAAAAAAATATATATATTCTTCTTTATTAAAAATCTTGGTTTAACATTTCAAAGGTTCTAAGTTCAGGGCATTTTGGTTCTTGGTTTTAATAGCTGGTCCAGGTGAAAAAGATACCTGGATCCAGATGGAAGTAGCACATTGCTGATTGTGCTTACTAAATGATAATAGTAATTTTTTCAGTCCTATTTACTAATTATGCAAGATTTTTCTTTGAATCTGGCTAGTAAATTTCCATCTGTCCTAGTGTCAATCAATTCTTGCAAATTAATCAGAAAGGGTTGTAGCTTCATGTTTTTAATAAATGGGTTCAAAACCCACTGAAACTTTTAAACAAGTTAGAAATTTCTCTCTGAATTTTTAAGTGTACAGCTATGGTAGCTTTTATAAAAAACACATTTTTTGGAAATAAAACCTCCTAGTGATGGAAACCTTTCCAGCTGCTTTTCTCAGTGTTAAAGTGTCACCTGGAAGGGATACACTAAGGGTATCTTTCAAAAGTATCTGCTCGTTAATATACTACTTATGACCACTCATTATACAGAAAAGGTCAGCAAATTTGGAACACCTGTATATCTGTTGTCTTTTTCCTTCTTTTTAAGCAGTGAACCTCTCTGGTACAAAGAGTGGTGTGTTTTTTATGGCTGCTCCCCACCTCATTAGAAAGTACTAGGAAAAGAAATTACTATTTGTCTCATTTTCATAAAATTAACTACATTGATGATAATCCTTTCAGACTTGATCCATTTCTGGCTCCAGATTCTTTGCTGTAATAGGTAAATAGCTTGCCTATATTTGATGCAGTGGATGAATTTCAAGTGTGGTGCTATCTTGACCATGTACCTGTACTAAAATCTGGTTTTCATTCCAGTTAAAGCAACCATGCTATCAGCTGTTACACTTGCACAGTTTTCCCCCCAGCCTTTTTTTTTATTTTATTTCAATTTGTTGAGCACATACTTCCTTTAGTGACTCTCAAAGTAGTAGCTCTTACTGTATTTTATCATTGAAATACAATATAGCAAACAGTGTAGCTTGAGACATACTGGAAGCATCTGTACTTTCATCCAACCATAGAGGAAACCTCCTACAGTGCATTATTTCTTCCTATGCTTGTTTCTTCAGATATTCACTGGTGTTTTCTGTGCACCTTCCAACAGTGTTTGATGACAAAGAAATGCACTTCAGTTTGTCACAATTGTTATCCATGCATTATTTTAGCCATTTTTACAGCAGCAAGAAGTAAGTTCCCTGGTAGCATTTGGCATTTTCATCTCTTGCTCTTATGTAAAAGAACCTCAAAAGAAGCTTCTAAATGTTTATAAATCCAGTGAAATATTACAATAATTACAATATTGAGTACTGCATGACTTGAAACGTTGGTGGAAAAAGAGAGGTTTGTCTTTGTGTTCTGGATGGTCAGTTTACAAATGTCTTACTATTGTGATAGCTTCGTACTATCATTAGCAAATATCTCAAGGCACAATACACCTACAGGGCAAGGTTAATTGTTAACAATTATGAATATAAATATTTCAAATAGTCTTGATAATCCAGATTGTTTTGGTCTAAGTCATTGTCAGATAGAATTAGGTTGTCCTTGTTTTTTACCTTGCCATGTTGCTAATGAAGAGCTTGTATGGGAGGAGAAGTGTCAGCTCTGCCGTTTTCTTGTACTCAGCATTAGAGTTATCTTCAGTCTGCTGTTTCTTTGCAGAAATCTTTTTAAATGACTTCTCCATTTTGGGAGGGTTAGTTTGGTTATAACTGGGGAATATAATCCATAAAGCCACCTAACCAGGCAGAGGCAAACTGCAGTCTGTTCACAATGCACAGAAAGGAAATGAAGGGGTGATTGCAACCCTTTTACTCCTCATGTTGTGGAGCATACAATTTGCCGAAGACACCTTACCTACAGTAAGTGACAGAGGACACTTACACATAGGGACTTAATGAGATTGTTAGTGTCAGTCCATATATGAAGTATCTGTAAAACTGAATGGTTGGTTGGTTGGTTGGTGGTGTTGGTTGGTTGGTTGGTGGTGTTGGTTGGTTGGTTGGTGGTGTTGGTTGGTTGGTTGGTGGTGTTGGTTGGTTGGTTGGTGGTGTTGGTTGGTTGGTTGGTGGTGTTGGTTGGTTGGTTGGTGGTGTTGGTTGGTTGGT
>JANHFX010153636.1:0-11489 GCA_027560015.1 Chloroceryle amazona
CAGATGGAACACAAGGGGGTTTATTTTCTGCCAGCTCTTTTCATGCAATAACTAGTGTAAGGCAATTGTGTCTATGCTGCCTTTAATCTTATGGCTACCTGTAATTTACATTGTACATATATCAGCATGTTCTACATACTTACTGACTGCTATCCCTACCAGGAGACATTTTCGCTTGTACTCATGTACATCTCTCAGAAATGACATGAATCTAGCAGGTATTGATTTATGTGTGTGACTATAAAGAATTTTTGAGCATGCATATCTTCAAAATTAATACAGCAGCTGATGTTTCAGAATGGTTTTGCTGTTCACCTTTAGGATGGATCTGGAGCATATTGAGTATGGTGGAGGAAATACCTAGCTGCATCTGAGTAGAGAGGAATATAAAGACATATTTGTACTTCTGCTATTGTTAGGCTGTACTGCGTCTTGCTTTCTGGCACAAGTGTGCTGTGCATGCCTGTGGCTCTAGTCTAGTAATATAGCCAAGATTGGCTAGGTTTCTGCAGCCACCAGACAATAATTCTTCTTTAGTGTTTATTATATTAATTAGAGAAGGTCTGCCTTTGTTGTGAGGATAATTCAAAGAAACTTTTATACATAAAGCAACCTGTCTTAGTTATCGTTCACAGTGTACATGCAGTTATTATCAAAGAAAATCCTTAATTGGTTTGTTATTCAATTAGCTATATATACTGTATAAAGTGCTTTGGATTTAGCTGTAAATTTGTGTCCATAGAATCTATTGTCTATATGGGTTTATATTATTTTCCTAATCTCAAAACCAAGTTCTGCTATGTTACTTGAGTTTTTGGAATGTTATTTACCTTGTTACATGAAATGACAAATTGAAATTTAATACTTGAAGTAGAAATCCACTTGCCTTCAAAACTGATATAATAGATTTTTATTTTATCATGGTTTAAAATCAAAGTTTTATAAAATTCTGATGAGAAAGAATAGAACATTATGTAGATTTTTAAAATAATAGGATGGGAAAGACTTCTTATAGAAACTACTTTTTGTTTTACTACTATACAAGTTACTTAGGTTGACATTTTTCTTCTGTTACATTCATGCTAGAGGTAACTGCTGCTGAGCAAATCAAGACAAATGTAGAGTCCTTGTAGACATTTTGCTTACTGAAAAACAAAACATACCACTACAGACTGTTTATTTATATCAATATCTACTCCAACATCAATCACCAAAAACTAGTTATTACTGATTTTAGAAAGTGTAGCTTCATGAAATAATTCAGTAGAGTCATTCTGTAGAATCTGCTAAATTCATAAACAGGAATGAGATCACCATGTGACCAGAGATAAGATTTATCTGTCTGAATTTATCTTTTCTCTTTTACAAAGCAGAAATTCTACCAAATAAATAATTTGACTACATTAATTAAACTGTGAAATTATAATCTGTAACACATCTTTATTTCTCTTCTGATTTTTGAGAAGGAAAACAATAAATAAATAAATTCACATATCCTGCACAGACATTTTACATCACAAATTTTGAGTGATTAAACCTGTCTCTTTTGGAATGACTATTGGTAGTTTTACACAGATGGTACATAAGCAGCCATAATAAGATCCTTTTATTGTGTATTTTATAAAAGAAAGCCACACTTAGTTGATCTGTGCATCTATTCTGAGTAAAAAAAAACCAAAGAATCCTGCTGCTCTGAGACCTGTCTTAGGCACACAATACAGGATAGAACTATTATAAATCTATGAAGAACATGTAATCATTTTCTAAAAAACAAATACACAATACTTGATTATTCATCCTAGTTACACAGAATGTATCTTTGGAGTGATTGGTTTAGGTGGCATTTCCTTCATGTCCAAAATTTATCAATATATTTTTACATCTGTAAAGAACTTTGATACATTTCATGTGAAAAAGGGAGTTGTTATTAGACTGTGATTTCAATGCATCGTCATCTTTATGGTGTTTTGGTTGGTTGTAGGTTTTGGGGTTTGGTGTTTTTGTTGTTGTTTGGTTTGGTTTTGTTTTTGTTTTGTTGTCTGGTTTTGGGTTTGTTGTGTGTGTATTACTTTTTTTCTATCATTGTTTTGTTGTTGGGTTTGGTTTTGTGTTTTTGTTTTTTTTTTTTCCTTTACCCATGTACTTTATATTATGATTCCACTAAGGTCTTTAAATGCTTTTCAGATTCTTAACAGGGCTTTAAGTATTCAAAAGGGTCTGTAGTTATCCTTTCATGGACCTTCATTAGTTTCATGGTGATGAATGTTTAAGTCTGATTCATCTCTTTAAGTTTTATTTCAGCAGCATTTTTTTTTTTCCTTAGACTCACATTAGATGTCTAGTTTAGTTTAACTTCCATGCTATATGTATCTTACTACCTCGGTGGCTACTTACTCACGTATCTCTTTCTTGGTTAGCTTCTTATTCCGTTTCCTACACTGCATATAATTCTCAACCAGAGCAAAGTATTTCTCTTAGAAGGGTAAATTCATGACCAAATCCAGCAGGGACAAGATAGAGGATATGGAGGTGGAAGAGATAGAGAACAAACTGGTGGTGAAGCAAGAAGTTAAACAACAAGAAAGACAAAAGGTGGTAAATGTGAGTAAATAACAAAGGAAGATGGATACTCTAGACTGAAAGATTTGCTTTTTGACAAGTGAAGCTTGGTTAGGTCATCTGTCAATAAGTCAGCTTATTCTTTGTGATCAAAATAAGGCTAAGATTGCTGCCTTGTACATGTTGGGTTTTGTTCTGTTGCTTTGTTTGTTTCAGGGTTTTATTTGTTTGTTTTTCCCTTTATGCATTCTGTTGCTAAACTTCTGTTTGTCAGACTCAGAGTCACAGGCTAGTAGCCTATAATAGACCTCAAAAATTGGCAAAGAAAACCAAGCGAGCTATGGCACTCCCCCCACTCCAAGGTTTTGATTGCTTTAGAACATCAGTTAAAAATTCATGGTTAATCTATTTTATTCTCACTCCTCTTCTGCTGCTCTTCCTGTTATCACTAGAGAAGGGTTTATCAAAAGAATACCTCCCGTAAAGAAACTAAGTATCAGTTTTGACTGCCAGTATGAGAAAACTGAGAATACAGGTGAAGGGACTTTAAGCAGTGTCCCTTTCAAATTCATTCCTAAAAGAATACTTGTGGGATACATAGGGACCACAGAATATTATTACCTGTAGCTATGAATGTCTTCCCAATATGCACCCATTCAACTGATTATCATTCTGTGGCACAAAGTTGTATGGGAAATTGGAGTCAGTCTTTTGTTTACAGTGGTGCCCAGTGATAGGACAAAGGGGCTACTGACAGAAACTGGAACACAGAAAGTTCCACTGAAACATCAGGAAACATTTCTTTACTGTTCAGGTGATGGAGCACTGGAACAAGCTGCCCAGGAAGGTTGTACTGTCTCCTTCTATGGACACTTTCAAAACCCACCTGGGCATGTTCCTGTGTAACCTCCTCTAGGTGAACCTGCTTTGTCAGGGACGTGGACTAGATGATCCTCCCTACCATTCTATGATTCTGTGAAACGAAGGCAAAGGCTGTGACTCAAGGGCTAGGCTCTGGATAATATAAAGTATCTAAAGCTCCTTCAAGATGTAAGAAAAGAAAATCAATATATGTGGTACATACTCTTATAAGAGGAAGTTATTTATGGTCAGGGAACTAATTTCTTCTTTCCTTCCTCCAGCTGAAAAGTCTAATATCTGTAATGGTCAAATGGATATATTTACATACCTTTTATCCGTACTCTGTAATGCCACTTCCACTAATACGTGTTTGCAATTAGAATCAGAGTAGGCTGCTTTCACAGTCTTCTTTTATATTTTTTTGTTATATTGTATCAGTGTTGCATTAAGAGGTAAAGTAATTTGGCAGAAAATAACCCTGTTTGTGTTCCAGTTTGTCCTTAGATATCAGAGGGACTGGGGGCTGGGAGCAGCAGGGCTTAGATTCTGAGTGATGCCCAATTTGGCACTATGAGTCTGGTAACACAGATACACTCAATAGTGTACTACACATTCTGTCTGGTTGTGCTTGTGGACAGCTATGTGAAGGGTGCAGTTTATTCAGTTTAGTGCTGTAAGTCAGGTGTCACAGATGCATATAATAGCTTGCTGAACCTCCTGTCCAGTCATGCTTACATCCAGCTTTGTGAAGGATGCAGTTTGTTTAGTGCTGTAAGTCTGGTAACACGTATGGACTCAATAGCATGCTGCACCTTTTGTCTGGTTGCCATCTCACAGACAGTGTCCAGTAAGAGATGTTTGTGACTGGCTACATGAACGCAGTATTGAAGTGCAGTTTATTGAAGCAATAGGATTTCAGGTTCTTACAGATTGACAGTGCTAAATACACTGTGTGCAAAAGCATGTGCAAGTATTAAGGTGGTAAGTTATAGAGCTCAGTTACAAAACGCATTAAGTTAAAAAGTATCTCCATAGAGATTTCTAAATTTTCTGAGAAAGTCCTGATCTTACCTAAAGGTGTCCCTGGGGGTGGGGGGTGGAATAGAGGCTCAGCCCATCAACTAATCCCAGAAGTCAGAGTTCATATGCAATGGTCTTCCCTGACTTGTTTCACAATAGTATCTTCTGTGACTTGTTCATGATGGTATCTTCCCTAACATTCCCTCTTCTTAGGCTATTTTTATATTACTTTTCACCCTCAAGCTGGAGCTTGAGTGACTCTACTCATACAGAATTTTATTATGATTGGTATAAAATTCTCTCACTTGACTTTTGAAGGTATAGATAAACAAAACTCAGGCTGCAAGCTCAGTGAGGGGAGGTCACACTTTGGAGGCAGGTAGCTTTTGGGATGAAGGTGTGTATTGGTATTTTAACAACATTATAATGAGTAAGGTTAGCATAAAGGGTGGCACTTTGTCAGAAAATAATAGGCTATAGGCCCAGGGTGGCAAATATCAGTTCCATGGTACCATGAAGTTCCCATCCCTGCAGTGATTCACAGAGCCTGGCCACTGAGACTTCACTCCATTCCGTTCTCTGTGCTGTTCACAGGCAATACTGTTAGGAAACCACTGTGGAATGGATTCCTTACATACCATCCTTACATACTAGTTGCACTCCACCCTGGAAGCTTCTTTGAAATTATAGTTTTCTTTAATGTATGAACCTTTAAGATTATTTTAATTTCTAAGTCACCTCCAGTCATTATTCCACAACCAGTACAGTCTTTTTTTTCATTCTGTTCTATGCTGCAGTACGACCTACTTCAACAGCTACAAAAACAGGTAAGGGAAACAGACTTTCCATAGTCTGAATTTTAATGGCAAACAGCATAAGGTCACTTCTCCCATGATTAAATATATGTGCACAAGGCACACTGACACTGGTACAGGAATCATAGAATCATAGAAAGTTGGGGGTTAGAAGGGGCCTCTGGAGATGATTGAGTCCAACCCCCCTGCCACAGCAGGGACATAGAATCTAGGGCAGGTTACACAGGAAGGCATCCAGATGGATCTTGAAAGTCTCCAGAGAAGGAGACTCCAGAACCTCTCTGGGGAGCCCATTCCAGTGCTCTGTAATCCTTACAGTAAAGAAGTTCTTCCTCATATTGAGGTGGAACTTCCTGTGCTCTGGCTTGCATCCATTCCCCCTTGTCTTATCACAGGGCAAAAGTGAAAAGAGGTTGCCCCCTTTCTTCTTGACACCCAGCCCTTATATATTTATACACATTAATTAGATCCACTCTCTCCAGACTGAAAAAGCCCCAGGTCTCTCAACCTTTCCTCATAAGGCAGATGTTCCATTCCCTTAATCATCCTCATAGCTCTCTGTTGGACTCTCTCAAGTAGATTTCTGTCCCTCTTGAACTGGGGAGCCCAGAACTGAATGCAATACTTCGGGTGAGGTTGTACTAGGGCAGAGTAGAGGGGAAGGAGAACCTCCCTAGATCTGCTGGACACACTCTTCTTTATGCACCCCAGGATACTATTGGTTTTCTGGTCATAAGGGAACATTTCTGTCCCATCGATATCTTCTTGTCCACCAGGATTCCAGTGTCCTTCTCCACAGATCTGCTCTCTATCAGATCACCTCCTAACCTGTACTGGTACATTTTATTACTCCTTCCCAGTTGTAGTACTCTGTACTTATGCTTGTTGAACTTCATTAGGTTCCTCTTTTCCCAGCTCTCCAGTTTGTCGAAATCATGCTGAATGGCTGCACAGCCTTCAGGTGTATCAGCCAAACCTCCCAGTTTCATATCATCAGCAAACTTGCTGAGAAGACACTCCATCCCTTCATCAAGGTTGTTGATGAAGATATTGAACAGGACTGGACCCAGCACTGATCCTTGGGGGACTCCACTAGTTACATGTCTCCAGTTGGACTTGGTACCATTGATTTCCACTCTTTGGGCTCTATTGTGTAGACAATTCTTAATTCATCTTACTGTCTGTTCTTCTATCTCACATTTCCTGAGCTTGGTCATGAGGATGTTACGGGAAACTGTGTCAAACACCTTGCTAAGGTCAAGGTAGACTACATCAACAGGTCTCCCTGCATCTACCCATTCAGTCACAGTATCATAGAATGCTATCAGATTAGTCAAGCATGATTTCCCCTTGGTAAATCCATGCTGAGTACTCCTGATAACTTTCTTCTCTTCCATGTGCTTAGAGATGACCTCCAGAATGAGCTGTTCCACCATTTTTCCAAGGACGGAGGTGAGGCTGACTGGTCTCTAGTTTGCTGGATCTTCCTTCATGCCTTGTCTTTCCTCCAGTACTCAGGCATCTCTCCTGTTTGCCACAATCTCGTGAAAATGATGGATAGTCTTGGGTGCATCTCATCAGGGCCCATGGACTTATGTGTATTCAGTTTTCATAACTGATCACTAACCCAGTCTTCACTGACTAGTGGAGAGTCTTCCTTCCTCCAGGCTTTCTCTCCTACATCCAAGGTCTGGAGTTCACAAGGTCTGGTTTTAGGATTAAAGACCAAAGCAAAGAAGGTGTTCAGCAGCTCTGCCCTTCTCTGCATCCTCAGTTATCAGGTCTGTGACCTCATTCAGCAAAGGAACCGCACCTTCCCTGTTCTTCCTTTTGCTACTGATATATTTGAAGAAGCCGGTTTTGTTCCCTTCTACTTCTTTTGCCAGCTTTAGTTCTAAGAGGGCTTTGGCCTTTCTTGTTGCCTTCCTACACCTCCTGACAACTTTCCTATAGTTCTCCCAAGTGACAAGTCCCTTCTTCCACAAACTGTAAATTTCTCTCTTCCACAAGATTTCCTTCAGAAGCTTCTTGCTCATCCATGAAGGTTTCTTAGCACATCTACCCAATCTTTTATTCAGGGGAACGCACTTATCTCGGACTTGGAGGAAGGGGTATTTAAAAATTGACCACCTTCTTCTTCTTGGTTCCTCCACTACCTGCATTAAGAAGTTATCTCTGATGCACTGCAAGAACCCTTTTGAATTAACATTTTTATCTGTGTGGCCTTCCCAAAAAAACATCAGAGTAACTGAAGTCACCCATGAGTACCAAGGAGTGTGTTCTGGAGGCTACCTCCAATTGTCTGTAGAAAGCCTCATCAACATTTTCTTCTTAGTTTGGTGGTCTATAGTAGACCCCCACAACAGTTTCACCCCCTTTTGCATGTCCCTTAATTCTTACCCACAAGCTTTCAACAAATTCTACCTCCCCCGCTGGATAAAACTCAATACATTTCAGTTGCTCTCATACATAAAGAACAACAGCACTGCCTTACTTCATTGGTCTGTCTTTCTGAAAAAGTACATAACCATCCGTGACAACATGCCAGTCATGGAAGCTGTCCCACCATGTTTCAGTGCAACTATATCATAGTCATGCAATCTAAGGCAGATCTCCCCTTTGAGCCTAATTTAAAGCCATTTCAATGAGCACTACCAACTCCTGTGCAAGGAGATAGGTGTACTCCATCCGTCACCAACAGACCAGGTGCCATATAAATTTCCCATGATAAAAGAACCCAAAATTCCAATGGTGGCATCAGTCTCTGAGACATGTATTAATCAGGTATATTTTCCACCCTTTTTCAGTGTTTTTCCCTGACACTTGAGGTACTAATGAAAACACCACCTGCACACCTGAATGTTCAACTAGTTGCCCTAGTGCCTTGAAGCCCTTTTTGATTGCCTTTAGACTTTTCTTTACAACCTCATCATTACCAGCCTGGATAACTCACAAAGGGTAATAATCAGAGGCCTGCACCAGAGCAATGAGCTTCCTTTTAATATCTCTAACCTGAGCCCCAGGGAGGCAGCAGACTTCCCCGTGGGATCAGTCTGGTCGACAAATGTGCCCCTCTGCTCCCCTCAGAAGTGAGTTGCCTACTACAATTACCCTTCTTTTCTTTTTAATTGAAGAAGTCATAGGATGTGGGGTTGAGTGACAAGCCATGGGAAACTCACTGGATGGATCTTTGTCTCCATCTTCATTTGCCTGGCTGTCAAGTCCCAAAGCCCTGTACCTATTGTACAATGGCAACTGGAAAAGTGAGGGCGGCCGAGAAGGTTTTCTTTTGCCTCTCCAAGGAGGGAACTCTCTCCAATCCCCCTTGTCCCTTATGTCCCCTCCTTTTGCCTGGGGACAGGTGAAGAGGGGGTCCTCCACTTCTTGTAGAGTATCTTCCTGCTGCTTTTGCCTCAGAGTGTGTCTCCACCAATCTATATCACTTCAACACTCTCTGATTCTTCTCAATCTTTCTACCTCTCTCAGTTCAACCAGCTGCCTGAGCAGTTCTTTTATTTGATCACACCACACACAAGTGGTGTCTCTGACTCCCTGTGCCACAGATGGACACCTGCACAGCTGTGTGTTTGTGCAGGAGATCTGTCTGAGTTCCCACATTCCTCCTCACTGTGGCTCTTGACAGTGTTGTGACCATGATTTCTCTGGAAACGTGGAAGACATTATAAGCCTAGCTAGAAGTAATTTCTTTGTGTTGGATCATGCTCTATAGTAGAATTTGGTATCTACTAATACAAAATCAGAACTTGTTCTGTTAAATGGAATGATGTCAAGTCAGTGCTGGATTTTTTTTCTGAAAATTGCAATTACAGTGCCAAGCTTCACAAGTCTTATAAGGAACAGCTGAGAGAACAGAGGAGGCTCAGGGGAGACCATCTCCCTCTCTAGAAATACCTGAAAGGAGGCTGTAGCAAGGTGGGGATCAGTCTCTTTTTCCAACAATGATAGGACAAGGGGAAATAGCCTCAAGTTCTGCCAGAGGAGATTTAGATTGGATATCAGGAAAAAAATAATCAAAAGAGTTATCAAGCATTGAAACAGGCTACCCAGGAAGTAGTTGATTCGCCACCCCTGGAGGTTTTTAGAATAAGTGTAGCTGTGGTGCTTAGGAGATATAGTTTAATGGTGGTTTTGGCTGCACTAGGTTAACATACTTTAAGATCTTAAAGGTCTTTTACAATCTAAGTGATTCTATGATTCTATTTTCACAAGACTAAGAAATGTGGTCAGTTAATGATGTAGGTGTCAAGAAATTAGTGGATTCCATACCTAGTTTTAAACATGTATCTTCCAAAGGGTCAAGAAGAACCTCAAGTCTGAATTGAACCTCTTCATACCAGATATGGAACAACTTAAAAAGGGCAAAATGCTAAACCTGAAGGTGTTTTTTGCTTGTTTGCTTATATTTTTAATGTGAAAACCTGTGTTTATGTGCTGTAGGGTCACAAAATGGAATGTTTAAGGAAGACAGTTTATATGTTGACCTTAGCTAGATTCTAACATGCTTTATAATTTTAAATTTTTTTAATCCAAAGAAGAAATTAGGATAGTTTTTTTGTTGGGTTTTTGTTTTTGTTTTTTTTTTTTTTGTTTGTTTGTTTTTTAAGTCCCACTTCTGTTATTCTTCTAATGTAGCATCATGCCATAGCCACCAATTTTTCACAGGTGTGTTGCCCTAGAGGATGGAAAACTGTGGTCCTCTGTCACTCTCTACCTGACAGTGTTCCAGTTTTTATCTTCTGATTCTACAGGATCATGTCTTAACTGTAACGTTATCTCAAAGGCAAAACACAGGCACTGTGCACTCCTTCACTGGAAGCTAGGTGACTGCAGCAAAACTAGAAGATTCAAAGTATAAAATTAATAAGCTGGAAGAAACATAATTACTGCATAAGACTTTAACAAGCAAGGGATCTGATGCCTGTTGTAAAGCCTGAATTTCACATTTAAGACTTTTTTTGCAATGTCAGAAGTAACAATTTCCTGGAAGATGGAGAATATGTGGGAAACATTTCCATAGGCTAAGCAAAGAAGCACAGATATTTGGCTAGCCATTGATCCTGTTATTGGGAAATCATGTAAAAACAGATACAACACCTTTACAGAATCTGTTTTCTGAATCCCCCAAAGGTCTTATTCAGAAGCCAGAGAAGTCCATGCCTGAGCTGGAGTAGAGGGAATGAAAACTATACAGGATGGACTGGGCACTGACAAGTGTAGATCACCCCTGCACAGATATCTTCATCCTGCAGCACTAGATGCCATGTTAACATTTGCTTATTTCTGGAACCAATATTTAAGAAAAATTTTAATGCTTGGTTACACTTTTGCTCAAAAAATTTTCATGTCCCCAGACCTGTTTTACTTATTTTTTTTTCTGCCTCTCAAATAGTAGTAACACATAAAATCACTGGGCTAAAGTTATCCTAGGCTAAACCAATCCAGACAGAAAATAATAAAAACATCATAGAGAAAGCATGTTCTTACAAAAAAACTTCTTTTTTTTTTTTTTTCAAAAACAAACAAGTGTAGATGAAGATCTTTAGTGAGGCTGATCATTTGTTTAATTTATTAGAAGCTTACTCATTCTAAAAGAGCTAAAATAGGAAAAAGGCTTATTTTGTCTTTAAGGATTTCTGGCACAATAACATCACTTTTCTGTGAAAGGGATAATCACATTTTATGCAGTGTGTTGCCCTTGTAAGTGGATTTTCGTTTGAAGAGCAAAATAACTGCTCTGGAATAAAAAATCAAACCAAAGACATTTTGGTGATACATTTCTTTGGCATTCTCACTCCTACACATGGTTTATATTCACATAGGCATCTTAATAACAGTTGCTAGGATAACATTGTTATCACTGAAACATAATCACCGAATGAAGTCCTAAGATATCAGAGCTGGGGCTGTCTTTATAGCCAGTATAGACTGTGCTATACAAATCAATGCAGCTTATATTGTCACTAGTATCACAGAATCACAGAATCATCTAGGTTTGAAAAGACCCTTGGGATCATTGTGTCCAACCATTAGCCCTATTCTACAAGTTCTTCCCTAGACCATATCCCCCAACACTACATCTAAGTGATGCTTAAACACATCCAGCGATGGTGACTCAACCACTTCCATGGGCAGCCTCACAATGTCCTTTCAGGTAGTTGTAGAGAGTGATAAGGTCTCCCCTCAGCCTCCTCTTCCTCAAACTAAACAGACCTA
>JANHFX010153637.1:0-11456 GCA_027560015.1 Chloroceryle amazona
TCATTATCAACTCTACCCAACGAGTAACTAAACTGTGCAAGGGAGGCCAAGAAAAGAATGCAAGTATGGCTACTAAGATTTCATCAACCAGGGAGTGACCAGGGATATCAGCCCTTTCAGTCACTGGAAAGGAGGGTGGTGTCCTCTTTGTTCAAAGTCTTCTGGTCTTAACATTTGGAGCACCCAAGTTTTTGCTATCAATGTAAGAAATCCCGATCCCTTACAGGAAAGTTGCATGTTTTGTTTTCAAGTATTCCTGCCTTTTTGTTTTCCTGGTATATATTTTTTTTATGAGTACTTTACATTCTTATTAACACTCCCACTTTCCAAGCCATTCCAAAAGTGTGCCTTTAAACTTGGCATTGTAATGCAATATGTCTCAATAGAGTTAAGATTATTTTTCTCAAGTGGGTGATAAATAGGAACAAATAAAAGCTTAGTGAACCTATTGTTAGTTTAAAATAGGTTTCATGGAATGTTGGTTTCAAAGAATTTTGATCAGGAAAGTTTCTTGGGTCTCTGGGGAGTTTCCTACTTTGTGAAAGTTGGTCTATCCAGAATAGCTGGGCATGAACAAACTTGGCTTTCAGCCATGCTGTACACACTGACAAGCCAAATATTTAATTCTAGCTACTTCCAAATAGTGTTGATTTTGCTTCTTTTCCTAAAGGACCCTCATGGCCAGGGTAGTGTGATCTAATAGTTTTTTTTCAGGCTGTCTTTAAGCGACAGGTTTCTGTCTGTGAGGCCGCATTGGTCTGGAATGGGATGAGACCTCGCTAACGTAACTGGGCCTGCAGCAGCCTCAAGTGCTGTATGTTGTACAGACACGGCAGTGCTTTTTCTGGTTTAACTTGTTTTAATCAGGGTGAGGAAGAGAAGCAATGCAGAGGTATGCTATCCAGCACACAGCTTTGCCAGGGTATATATTATCTGTGGTGGTGCTGCTTCTGGTGGTATATATGATGTTTATCGGTTTAGTCTGTCTGATTTTCATTCTGATAAAAGCTCTCAGAACTTTTGCTTACATCTCATATAAAAAAAAAGAAAAGCTTCTGGTTAGATTTTATCAACAGCCCAGCTAACATGTATATATTTTTTATGAACTGTAATCTGTGCAATTTTTCATATTCTTACATGTCTTAGTTCAAAAGGTCATTTACCTATGTCTTCCAAAATACATTTTTGTGACTCTTGCAAGACATTTGTGAACTGTTAGAACTAAAAGGTGAATAGTCTGAAGTGTTAAAGGATTTAAATGATCTAGAACAGTGGCTGTGTGGAAGCTGACATTTTCCTGAGTGCATATATTAAAGGTTGAATTAAACACAGTTAGTTGATGGATACAGAGGTAATAAAATATTACAGTATGTTGCCCTGGAAGATTACGTGATTTTGTGAACATGATGAGAACGATGCTTGGCTTTATATTTGAATGGTGCTTAAAACAAGCAAACAAACAAAAACCCAACAAACAAACAAAACTAAAACCAAGCTAATAATTGATTATTTGGAGTAAATGAGTGTTCTGACAAAAGCTGTGTAAATAAACTGAGGTAAGGCAAATGAATGCTCGTATGTTGACAGTCCAACCTTTACTTTGGACTGAAACGTCCTGATACCCTATTTTGCAGTCTGATTTGTCATACATCTGCACATGCTTTTGATTGCTAGAGTATGCATTGTGATTAGGAAAGACTGTTTTGAGACTGGATGGTGGTCTGTTGGCTGCTGTCACTCCAATTCAATGCAGGATTTGCTACAGCTGTACCCGTGTCAGCTAAGAAACTAATTTTTACAATTCACTTCTCAACTGATGCTTTTGGAAAGTCCAGCCTGAACTGAAGCCCATGTAGATTTAAAATGCGACAGTCTTCCCAATCAGATCAGTCACCTCTGGTTCTTTTTATATAAAATAAGAAAATTCAGGAGGAGAGGAAAGCTGATGATTGCTATAGAGTCTCTGCCTCTTGGGATGATTAAATGGGAGAAACAGGTTATCTCCAAGGCTGTTATCTTAAAAATACTGATCACTGAAATAGGTAAACTGGGAAGTGGATCATGTGAAGTTATGATAACTTTGAAAGAAACAGTTGGAGTTACATCAGTTTTGATTGAAAGCTTTTGTTATTTCATAGGTCAGTTTCTGTGAGAATAAACAAACCCCTTCAGTCCTCAGGACACCTGTTGTTACTTTTTCTTTCAGGTGGTATCATGGAAAACTTGACAGAACAATTGCAGAAGAACGTCTTCGACAAGCGGGAAAACCTGGAAGTTACCTTATTCGAGAGAGTGATCGGAGACCAGGTTCATTTGTGCTTTCATTCCTTAGTAAAACAAATGTCAATCACTTTAGGTGAGAATTAAATGTTTTATTCTAAAATACTGCAACTTCTTTACTTTTGGTTTTAGAACACAAAAGAATACAAACAAAACAGTTGTACTATAGTTGAATATTTCTGACTCTATGCTTGCATGGTATAGGTTTTCACTTGTGTTAGGTGTCTTAAAATGTGGTGCCTAAAAATTACTTTATAGGCTAAAGAACAAAAATTTGAAGAAACCAACAACACTGTGATAGAGAAGCCTGTCTAAAGCAGTTGTTAATAGACTTAAAGCAGCATGTGGGTTTCCTTAGTCAAGGAGTGCTGCTGTTCTGTAGTAGCCATTGTAGTTCACAGGACATACTTAAAGTGCTAGCACATGTGGTTGCTTCCTGAATTTTGAGGGAAAAACCTCAAATTACCCCAAGAATAAACAAACCAAAAAAATCCCCAAGAAACAAAGAGATCATCTATTTAATAATCATAAGGTTTTCTGGAAGCAGCTTTCAGTATGAGTTAGAATTAGTTGCTGTAAATACAAATAGCTCTTTATCCAAAGTTGTAACTAGGATTATTTTACCATTACCAAGCTGTGTATATTAGTAAGTTCATTTATTCTTTAGTGTAAATGAGATGTATTCTTTGAGAAGTGCTTGAAGGTTAGTCAGTGAGTGGAGTGCTGCAGTGTAATGTTCATCTTCACAAAAGAGGAAAGCAGATGTTTCTTGGGCAGTCAAATCTTTGTTAGTTGTCTTGATAGCAACAAATAATAACAAATTCTTCAACTTCTGAATTATCCAGAAATCCAGCATATGAGCCACTACATGCATGGTTTGCAAATGTAGGGAGTTTTTGGTTGCATCTGCTGTGTGAAGAAGTGTGGTTCAGAGGTCCTGACCTGACATTGACATGAAGGCATAATTCCCTTCAATGCAGACAATATAGCACAGAAATAGTATCTTGTGTTTGCATCTTGCCATCTGAGCTATCACTTTCAGCTTCTCAGCTACACTGATACTCATTTGAGAACTGGTTACTGCAGAGCAGTAGCAGTATTCACAGTTGTGCTAATTCTTGCTTTCTAGTTCTGTTGTAGACCCCTGGATTATTTTTAATAACTTCTCTCTCCATTTGAAGCCAGTATCAGGCAATTAATTATTGTTTCTTGCCCACTATAAAAGTGTTTCTAGCTTGTCAGATAGAATTTAATCTAATGATTTATGTTTTAGATAGTGTTAACCTTTAACCTAAATAAAATTTTTGACTGCTTTTAGATTTTGTATTGGTGAGCAGTGTGAAAAGACATGGTTCTTCCCATTGTCATGTGTCAGTGCATTAAGCAATCTCTGTACTTTCAGAAAAACACAACCCTTAAAGAATTAAGTTTTGAAACAATGTTGTGTTAAATTACTGAAATGTATTTTTTCTCCATTAATTACCAAAGTTTTAAATTGAGTAGAAAGAGGTATTTTGATTACTGCAAAGTAATTTCTATAAAATTTAATAGGGATGCTAAACTGTCAGAAAGTGACTGATTTTTGGAGGTGTTGTTTTTCTTCACTGTATAATCAACTGAAGTTATTTGTTGTTAAATTATTTTAACCATTGTTAAATTTATATAAGCCAGTGATAAAGGGTTGTGTGTCCTGCGTGCCACTGGCAATAATGCTGTTGGGTCTGTTAGTGCATTACTTCTGCTTAATTTCATTTAGTTCTAATACATGTACTGTCTTTTTTGGAAATCAGCACTTTCTTTAGAGTTTTAAAATAAAGGGTGTATCATGTGGCATATATCCTTAGTTTATAAATGAAATATTCATTAGTTAAGATTTACATGTTTATAGAGAGCTTGTAATACTGCATTTTGCTGAATGTAGGCATTGCTTTAAAAATTGATATCCTATTTGTTTTTTTCTTTAAAAAAAACCCAACAACTTGGTAACAGAAAAAATTATGACAACCACCTTCTTTTTTATTAACAGGATTATTGCCATGTGTGGAGACTATTATATTGGCGGACGTCGTTTTGCTTCACTCTCAGACTTAATTGGTTATTACAGTCATGTGTCCTGTTTGCTGAAAGGGGAAAAGCTTTTATTTCCAGTAGCACCTCCAGAGGCAAGTAGTAGAAGTTGTATAGTAATATTGTTAAATATAATTTATTTAAATGTTATTAACTAATCACCATTAATAGTTTTCTTTGGAAAAAATCATGGTAGAAAGTTTCCTGTAGTTCTACATAAGCTCAGCACACATTGAAGTATAAGGAATGTAAAAATGTATGCTTACTGATACAAAGTAATGTTAAAAAAAAAATGCTACTTTAATTAAAATGTGTAATGAGAAGGCTAGATGTCAGGTGTTGCAGTTGGTATTGATATATCAGATGTACTGATAGCACTGTAAGTAAGCAGAGATAAACAAGAAAATGTGCAGTACCTGTCTAGTGAAGAGCACCATTGTAATAATGGAACCGCTACTGTTCTGTGATACTTTGTGTTTCAAAATATGCATCCTGGAAGTAACCAAGCTTTCTGAAAATAGGGCTTTTTTCACATGCCCATCCCTAAAGCAATAAAAATAATTAAAATGAAACAAAACACCACCACCACCACCAAAACCTAAGTAGCGATGTTTCTGAATGTTAAACTTCTTGAAATTTTCACTTTAAGTGAAAGAAAGTTTTAAGTGTACTTTTATGGGAATTACCTTACTGTGTGACAGGAGCAGAGGGAATGGCACAAGCTGTGCTAGGGGAGGTTTAGGTTGGATATTAGGAAACATTTCTTCACTGGACGGGTTATCAGACATTGGAATGGTCTGCCCAGGCGGTGGTGGAGTCGCCTTCCCTGAAGGCATTCAAATGGTGTGTGGACTTGGTGCTCAGGGACAGGGTTTAGTGGTGAGCTTGCAGTGTTGGGTCAAAGGCTGGACTAAATGATCATGAAGGTCTCTTACAAGCAAAGACATTCTGTGGAAAAATTACTTTGAAGACAATAAACATACATTATCTGTCATGCTACAAGACAAAAGAGCTGTTGCAGCTAGCTGTATGAATTGTGCTTTTCTAGCTCTGGGTTGTTTTGAGCTTTGAAAATTTAAAACTGGCAAGGGGGATGTGAGTGACTCTTACCAGTTCTTTGGCTCCGAATAGCCTAGCCCTGGGGAGAGGAGAAGGATTCTACACTAGAAAGAGTCAAAAGTAATATCTTTGCTCTTTTATCTTAAATTGTAGCCTGTGGAGGACAGAAGGAGAGTTCGAGCAATTCTACCTTACACCAAAGTGCCAGAAACTGATGAAATAAGGTATGTTTTAATAGTAGCAATTGTGATATTCTTGGGAGGATTTACAAATACTAATGATTTAAATGTGTGTTCATAAGTAAATACCGTCCACTTGCATCTTAAGCTTAACACGGGTTAAAGGATGATGCCTCTCTGTTTGTTTGTTGTTTTTTTTTTGTAAATAGCAAAATAGTAGTTTTATTCTCAGTATTTTTTGGTACTAATTACAAGTAGAAGTAAAATCTGTAACGTTACAGTTTTGAGGAATGTTTTATAAAGCCTGACATTTTTCTCTAAGAGGGTAAATTCACGTATGAAAGAATTCCATGCAGAAATGACTCATGTTGAGTGTGTGAAATAAATGAGCTAGGCTTTTTTTTCCCCTGAACTGCCACAGAACTAACTAATAGCAGATAAATAGTTCAAGCCAAACCAATTCTGACCACTAGAAAGAGAATGTGAGCATTGACTACTCATAAATGGAAGAAGAGAGTATTTAATGCTTTCTTTGAAATAACAAAAAAGGGGCAATGTTAATAAAGCTTTGCCTTTAATGTTCTAGTGTTCATTTTCTTGCCTGTGCTTAGAAACTTGGTGACTATTTTTAATAAGTTCTCTTTAATTCTCTGTCTATAAAATGGAGCAAGAATAATTCTCCTTTCTCATTACTCCCTCCTTTTGGAAAGAGTCTGTGTTGAACAAATGTTACTTCTAAATGTGTAATCTGTTAGCTTTAAGATTTAAAACAAATCAGTGAATTGCAGGCCACTCTGTCATATTCTCCTGCTTTTCTGTTAACTTCCTTTCTGACATTTGGTATCTCAATAATTTCTTAGGGGTTGTCTGTACTGCCTACCTTTCTTGCATTTTCCAAAGGAAAACAAAACCAAGCAAAGGAAACAAAACCAAGAGTCCCATGTCCAGTAGAAGAGCTTTCTTGAGATGCCAACACTTTTTTTGTTTTGTTTTGTTTTTTTTTCCAGACCAAAAAGTCTAAGAATTTGGAGGAGATTTGTAGCAATTTCTAATCTCTCTAATGAGACAGTCTTGGTTTCATAAGTTGACTTAGCACACCAATTAAATTGGAAATTGGCTTGGTTTGGGGAGTATTAGCCTAAGATACAGAGGAACGTCTATGAGAGTTTTATCTTCCGGTTGGGATGGGAATTTATCCCAAGGCTCACAGTCCAGTCCTGCCTGACCTCTTTAAAGAATGCTGTGAGGATATTTCTTTTTGAGATTGTTTTTCTAAGCAGATGATAAGAGAAGTCGTAGTACCAGGGACTCCCTAATTGTATGTTGCAAGTAAGGCTTCCTACAGCTATGTGTAAGAATATAAAGATAGATGAGTCCATTATGTACCTTATTGAAGAATGCTTATTTTCCAAGAGGAAAAAGCATTTTATTACTTTGCCACCATAACAAAAATATGTAGAAAATTACACCTTTTCTCCCTATTTTCGGATACAGCAAAAATGCAGATTCCTGTGTTTGCTTTTGATATCCACATGACTAAAATAGTTCCCTTTGTGGCCTAGCTTTGACAAAAGTTTTCTGTTCTAGGTCAAATTAATATGCTCGTGAAGACTTCATGCATTTCAGAGCATCTTGACTTAAAATTCTACTATCATTCTTTATATTTAGAAGGTTAGAGGTACTACAGGATTAATTTCAGCTTCTCTTCCATGTAGTATCTTAATGTATAGTTCTTTGTAATAGTTGATGAAGGGTGTTCTTTCTGTCTGCCACCACTTCTTAGGATTTAGGTCTACTAGCAGATGAATTTATTCTGTGTTTTCAGTAGTACTGTTTTTTGTTCTTTAACTCTTGTTGTCTGCTTTGTGCTCAGGTTAAGCTGACTCAGGTCAATTACCTTTTCTGTTAGCCTTCTTCAGATGAGAGAAATGCCATAGAAATTTGCTCAGTAATTTTGGACTGAAATAGTAAATGAGCTTTAATCCTTCATTGCTATTTCCTGTATCCTGATGTACCAACAGATTTGACTGAGAAGTTTCGCTGTGCTGCAGTGAAATGTTATCCTATGACTGAGTTTGAGATAACACTTAAGGAGTAACTTCCACTAGCCTTCCAGAAATGAAACTCCCTTAGACATGTTAGTGCTTCTTACTTACCCTTCCCCTGTAGCTGATGGCATCTTTGGTTAACTGTTCTGTACTCTTCGTAGCACTTGTTTTCATGTGTGAGAACATAGCAAACAGATGTTCTACAGGGTTTAATTATACAAGATTAGGTTTTGATGAAAGGAGTATTATTTTCTTATAGACTATTAAGGGTACCTCTAGTCATTTTACTTTTTTGGTATTTGATCCCTCTTGATGAAAGGATGATATTACAGTCTTTTAATATTGTTGTGGTATTATTTTTGTTTTATACAGCCTTAGCACACTTTGAAATTGACTGAAGTATGTATTAGATACTAAATGTGAATAAAAAGTATACTCACATACAGTAGCCATTAATAGTTAGGAGAAATACACATGATATTCTTGGGGTATCAATTCATGCATTTTGTACAACCAGGTGTTCTTAAAGACTTTGTGGATATGAAACCAAATATTTCATTCTGTTCATTAAACTATATTATGAATGTATCTTTGATTTAAATCTTGCTGTATCCCCCTTCAGTTTCCTTAAAGGAGACATGTTTATTGTCCATAATGAATTGGAAGATGGCTGGATGTGGGTTACAAACCTGCGGACAGATGAGCAAGGTCTTATTGTAGAAGACCTGGTAGAAGAAGTGGTAAGTAATTTTTAGATTGAAATTTCTTAAATGAATGAGGGTTTTTTAGGTAAATAATATTAAAGTAAACCTCATTCACATACTGTGGAAAGAGAAGTACAAATGCAAATTTAAATGTAAATTTACTAGGCAGTTTGATAAACTCAGCTGTCCTGGTGAAGAATCTACTACTCACGAGAGCAGTGCTACTGCATTAATCTACAGTTGAGTTGCCCCTTTTTTTTTTAAATTCCATGAAATGTTCACAAACTGTACAGAATGTAATTTTACATTGTACTAGGTATTTATCTTTTTTTAAGGATGAAATACGGGTTAAAAATGTATGGATGAGCTAATTACAAATAGAAGGGCTTGCACAGGCTCAGGAAGCTAACCAGATGATGTGTGGATAATTCAGTTACTGTAGAGGAACTCATGGTATACATACTTCAGAAGGAGAAGGAAAAAAAAAAAATCTACGTTCTTTTATTTAACAAGCTCAGTGTTGCATTTGTCAGCTATTGTCAAATGTATTTGGATAATATTTTCCCACACAATCTGTGTGTTTTGCTAATAGCAATGTTACCTGCAGGTGCTTCTCACAGATCTGAGGCAGGATGGGAATGGCTAAATCGAGATGGCAGCACTAGACTCTGGTAATAGACTATAGTCTAGTAGACTGTAAACTTATATATCAGACATTAAGTTAACCTTAAGAAAGCTGAGTTTTTAAGGAGTTAGTACCTCTAAAGAAAGACTTGAAACATGACAGAAACAATCCTCTGAAGTAACATATTTTGCCTGAATTTCCATTTAGTGAATGAAGAGGAAAACTTCTTATCATAAAACTCCAATAAGCCCTTTAGTTCAAAAATGCCTCATTTTTTCTCTATGGGAGATCTTAACCTATTAAGTTTCTTTTGTTTTTTAAACTGAGCTGTACTGTTGCCATGCACTTAATATGTTAATTTTCTCATTAGGGAAGAGAAGAAGATCCACATGAAGGCAAAATGTAAGGATTTTTGGTTTGTTATTAAAAGCATTCATAACTGTTTATAAACTTCAGTGATGAGGTTTCCCAGATGTTGGGAAGATGTTCCAAAGAGACTGATGTTTTTCATCTCAAGACTTTTTTTCTATACTAGCTGCAGAAAATGCATGGATAATTAACATAAGAGTCCTGTAATAGGTATGCCTATTGCTAGTGGGTTTTTCATCTGATGAGTCCCTGTATGATCACTTTCAGCCAAAACATGCACAATGCAGTATTTCTTGAACATAATGTTTGCTTAGATGTACCCTTTTTAAGATCTGCACAACAAATACTGGAGAGAGCAAAGTACCTTTAGAAAAATGGTCCTGTGAGTGTTACGTCTCTTGTTAGCTTCAAGTAGTAACAATTTAAAAGAGAAAGACAGAGGACTATAAAATTTGTTCTGTTTGCTTAAATACTTAATTTTTTTCTAAGACTGAATGCAATTTAGAATCAATAATGTATTGATATATACGTCAAGCTATTGATAAATTATTTTCAGTAGTGAAGATAAGTGGCAAAAGAAAGTTCAAAACAACTTCCAGTGGCTTGATGATTTCATCTATCCCCCATTTGCTTGACATATTTTGCACCAGCTGCTTTTTTTTTTTCTATCGCCCAGTTTGAGGTCTCCAAAAGGCTGATGGCTGAAGCAGTCATTTCTTGTCTTAATAGAAGAAAGAAAATAATAGGTGTATTTCTTGTTTGTTTACTGTTTGTTGGTGTTCTTCTAGTCGATTTAGCAGTACGGCTGCCTTCAAATGTTGGATTATTTATTTATTTATTTGCAAAGTAGTTTGTAGTAGATGCTTGAAGCTTTGATCCTGCCTGTCCACAGTTATTTGTGCCACTTGGAGGAACCCCAGGGAGATAGTTACTCCTTCAAATGCTCCAGTAGCCAGAAGTTATCCTCTAAAGGTAGTACAGAAAGTTAGAGCTAAAACTCTTTTCTGATACATAAAAAGGATGTATTTTTAGCTTTTATTTATAGAACAGAATAAGGTACTGAGTTGCATTATGTCAAGCTGTTCTGAAAAGTCATCAGTATCAGGCTGTGACTGGACAGAGACTGACAAACTTTTTTGGACGCTGCTTTGACACAGGACTCTGGAAGGTGCAGGGTGTGAGATAAAGGCATTTCTATTCAGTAGCCTAACAAAGATAGGTTTTATTTCCACAGTGTCTGGCAAAATTCAGATAAGAGTTTTCCTGTACAGTGTTTAACCTCCTTGTGCTACCTTTGGATTTCATGAATCAGGTAAATTGCTCTGAGACTGACTTCAGGCAATGCCTGTAACATTAACTACCATTTAGACAATACATTTTTATCCTGAAACACAGCTGGGTTTGAACATCAGCTCTAAGCACTGGACATTTTTATTGAAATTAATTCATACACCTGCTAATGTTCGTTTTTCATGCTGTTGGTAGAACAGAATCATTCAGTAGCAAAATCATGATTATCTCATCTGTATGTATTAGGCCTTTTTTTAGTAAGGGTGCCAGAGGCTTGGATGTCACCACATAGCCAAAAAAGAGAGCTGGTAGTCTTGCTTTCTAATTTTTCTCTTCATCTTTGTTAAGATGGTTCCATGGGAAGATCTCCAAACAAGAGGCTTACAATTTGCTGATGACAGGTACTTGTATTTCTGTTTGAAATACAGTGGTAACGAAATGACATAAAGTGATCCTGTTCATATTAAACGGTGTCAGAACCTCCTTTTATATTTAAGCCTATGTGAGTGTCTTAGTCTAACCAGCCCCTGTGGCTTTTACCTCAGCAGAATGGGAAGAATTTTGCCCATGAGTGTTGAGTATATTCACAAGTACAGTTAATCTAATATATTTTTTAATTGCAAGACTTTTAAAAATTAATACATGTAATAAATTATTTCATCCATTGCTATCTTTGTCAAAATATTGTGGAGAATATGTTTTTATGTTATTACAAGAAGGACATGGCTGTGCTGGAACATGTCCAGAGAAAGGCCACACTTCCTGCTGCTTACTGGATGACTACACAAGTCACAGCATGTCTCTGTTACCTCAGCTACCCCTTTTTGTCTTCCCA
>JANHFX010153638.1:0-11429 GCA_027560015.1 Chloroceryle amazona
GGCCCTCATCCCCCATTCCCTTCTCAGCGCCTCGGCAGCGGCAGAGACCGGCCCCCTCCCTCCGCCCCGGGCCAGCTCGGACTCACGGCGCCGGCAGCTCCCGCTTCCCAGCGTCCTGCACCGGCCGGGACCCGCGCGCCTCCCGCCTCTGCCAGGCACCTGCAGAAAGAGACAAAATCAGGGCCGCCAGCCAACGGGGGGCCGGCCGGGATGCCCCTCGTGTTCTCCTTCGCCTGCCGACGGCTTCGCTCCACCTGCCACAGGAAACAAAACGCGGGGGGGGGTGTGTGTGTGTGTGTGTGTGTGTGTGTGAAAAAAAGTCAGCAAGTCCCAAAACCCCCGCCAAAGGCGTCCCGGGCCAGGGGAGCGCCCAGGGAGCGGCGCCCGCCCCGAGCTCACCTGTCCCGGGAGGGCAACCTGGGACGCTCCGAGCTCTCCGAGCAGCACCCGGGAGCTCCCAGAAAGCAGCGGCTCCGTCCCAGCGAGGGCCCCGAGGCTCCCGGCCACCGGAGGGGCTCCCAGCGAAGACCCCGGGAGCGCCCGGCCAGCAGCACCTACCTCCGCCAGCCCGGCACCTCCGAGCGAGACCCCGGGAGTTCCCAGCAAGCCTCTGGAGTTCCCAGCAGCCCCCAGGGGGGGTTTAAGAGCCCCCGGGGAAGGGGCACGGCCCCCTCCCGCCATGGGGCTCAGCTGGCACGGGGTGGGCCCGGAGGCCCCCCCGGCAGCTGGCGCTCGCTGCCCCATTAGCGCAGCCGGGCCCGTCAGCGCCCGCCCAGCACCTGCCCCGGCTCGGGGGCCGGGCCGCGCTCCGGGTGCCGACGCCGGCCCGGGGCCGCTCTCGCTCCCCGCGCCCCTTTTTCCGTCCAGCTGCCGGGCTGGGCGCCCGCGGCTGCTCCTCCCCCTTCCCGACCCTTCCGCCGCCGCTCTGTCCTCCCGCCCCGTCCGCTCCGGCCCCGCGATCGCCCCCTCTGATCCCAAACGCACCGTTGCCCGAGGGGCACCCACCGAGCGCAGCGGTCGGGAGGGCCCCGCGGCCCTTCCGCAGGTGTCCGCGTCCGGAGCAGCGCTGCGGCGCGGAGAGCAGTGCCCGCAGCCGCCCGCAGCCGGGCAGGGGAGACGCCGCGTGGTTCGTCGGCGACGCCGCGGCGCCTTCGACTGCTGCTCCGGGATGCGCTTCCCAAAAACCCGGCGGCTGCTTCAAAATGAGCCCCTGGCTCATGAGCCGCCGGGGGACGAGCGGCTTCTGGCGGCGTGAGCCGGCGAGAGCCTGGGTCCCGGCCGGTGCCCCGTGCCCCTGTCCCCTTGCGGGGCACCGCTGACAAGAGCCCGTCTGCTGCCACCTCTTCTGAAGCTCGTGGTCGTTCCCGACCGTCCATTACGACTCTTTCCCAAACCAAGCTTTATTCGAGGGGGATGTTTTTCCCCAGTTCCAATTCCAGATCCCGTTCCCATTCGCGTCGTAAATCCGCGGCCCCTAAATGCGAGAAGTCCCACCTCCCGACCTCGCGTTTCTCTCTCCTCTTCGACGTAAGAGGCGGTGTCGAACTGTTCGGATGGGTCGGGATGTGTCGTTCCTGCCAGGAGCGCGTGTTCTCGCGTGGCCCGCGTGTTCTGTCGCCTGCTAAGCGACGTCAGAGCAGAACGAGGAGCCGCTGGCTCCCACACCGCTGGTCCTTGCGCGCTCACGTTAAGTATGTAAGAGCCCGTCCCGGAACACTGTGCGCAGACACAGAAATGATAAAAATGCGGATAAGTCATTAAAGGAGAGACACTGAATGTTCTTCTCTTATCATTCTGCAAGGTTAAATTTGCTCAGATCCGTCATCGGAGTGATTGATTTTCGTCTTAGGAACACGAGTGCAACGTGGTGCAGTCTTGATGCTGGCGATGGGCACGCTGAAGGACACTAAGAGAAAAAAAAAACTGAAAATTTTATTCTGTATGTGAGTCAGTCTGTAACTCCCATCGTATTCCACTGTTTAATTTAGACAACAGAAGAGCTGTTACCGTCCAAACTCACAAGTCCTTTCGTCTCACCCGTAACCCTGGACAATCACCAGGTTCAACTTTATTTACACGTATTCTTGCCTTTCTCATTTCTGTTTAAAAATGAATGGCACCCCCCCATTTCCACCCCCGTCCTTGTCCTCACTGGAGCGTGTGGGCTGAGGCTGGTGCCACCGCGGTCACACAGACCATTACGGGTGGCTGGGGCTTTAATCGCAGAATTGTGGAGTCGTTTAGGTCGGAGAAGACATCCACATTTCGCGGGGAGCCGCAGAATGAGCCCGATTTTCCTCGGCGTTGCTTTGGCTGTGAAGTTCCTTTAAGGCGAGCGGGATGTGCCCTCGGCAGAGCCAATCGCCGCTTTACACCTGGGCGGCCGTGCCGGGCTCTGCATCTCTCGGCTCTGAACTGAGATGCTATTTATAGATCCCCCTCAGCCCTCCTTGCCTGCCTCTCAAACGGGCGCAAGGATCCACGCTAAAAACACAAAACGCGGCTCAAGCGCAGGGATGGGAATGGAGAGGGTGTTGAGTTACTCAGACATTAGAAATACTCCAGGCTGTGGCAGATCAAGTCCCTGAGGAGCAATATTTTGACAACTGCCTTCCAGTAGAATCCCAAAGTTTCTGTAACATCTGGTGCACGCAGGCAACTCATGGGGTGGTGGTGGTGGGGAGGTTGTGCAGAGGACTCGGCCTTGGAGTGCTCATTTGTGTTCCTATCTATGCAGATACGATGCACGGGGAGCTGCGTAGATGGCTCGGCCTCGAGTTGTCCATCAGCCCCGTGCCAAACAGGGCAATGCTGCACCACACGAAGAACTGAAACCTGAGCTGAGCCTTGCTGCTCCTCAGCAAGCGGGATGTCCCGAGTCTCAGTTCAGAACAGTATTTGGCTTCTTGAGAAAGTAACATAAAGAGAGCCCGGAGGGTTTCCGTGGTGGTTTCAGCGGACAGCTTTTGCGTATCCGGATGGCACAGCGCGACTGGGCGTAGCTGTGCCGCAACCACCTGGGGAGCTTCAGCCGCAGCGTTGCGTGTTCAGGCTGCATAATCAGTCACACAAACCAGGGGATAAAAGTCCTAAGGTTTAGCTTAGGAATTGGGAGTCGCCTCTCCATCGCTCCCCTGTATGGAGACCCTTCCCCCTTGGTCAGGACATCGGCCAAGGTGACTTTTCTAAGATGGAGAGCCCTTACCTGGAGTGGTGAGCGAATATATGAGTATAAACTTGAGCGTAGAAGGTTCCACCTCAACATGAGGAGGAACTTCTTTACTGTGAGGGTAATGAAACACTGGAACAGGCTGCCCAGAGAGGTTGTGGAGTCTCCTTCTCTAGAGACTTTTAAAACCCACCTGGATCTGTTCCTGTGCATCGTGCCCTGGGCGACCCTGCCAACCTTCTAACCCCTGCCATTCTACGATTCTAGGATTCAGCATGTCGCAAGTTTGCAAACATGGGTGATTAACTAACACGTGTATAATATTTAGCACGCTTTCTAGTTTCTTAGAGTGTATTCTTGCTTTCAGGTCGTAACAGTGCATTCCGCTGCCGTATCCATACAAACCTGCATCGGTGGCGTATTAGACTTCAGACGGATGGTTTGCTTGGGCCTTACAGCTAAGCCTGTGAGTTCAAATAAATCATTCTTAAACCTTGCGGTCCGGTCTCTTTTCGCCCCAGCCTGGCTTAATCATCTTCACTGTGCATTCTGAGTCTGTCGCTGTTGATAAAGTTCTGTCTGACCAGCTCCTACATCTGAAATTTCCAGAACGGAAAAGAAATAAGTGGGACTTTGCCTTTGGATTGTGACTGCTTTTAAAAAATTAACCTCCTGCGCTCCAGCACCTTCCCAAAGATGTGGCCAAAAGGAGCAGCAGACGATGTTTTTATAAATAGATAAAGGATGTGATTTACCCAAAATACATACTTTGCATATCAAACTGCAAAGCGAGAGTAGAATTCAGTTAGCCGGCGCCGAGACCGTTGGGATGTTCTCCTTTTTCCACGGGAAATGACTTTGCCTTGTAGCTCACCTTTTACTGCAATTCAGTACTCAGAACTCGATCTCCTCAATAACCTAAAGCTGATGTCCTAGGGAAATGAGTTTTTTAATAGTCTTCTCGATGAGCATGCGTTTTGTGGCGCCTGAAAAAATCTGTGTGAGAAGACACGATTATTCCTCCTCCTACATATCCTGCGAGTACCAAGCTGGATTTATAGCTTGCTCCTTCATGTTACATCCAAGGAATGGGAAGGGCATCACTTTAGCAATTCTTGCTGAAATTGGATATAATTTCCACTCTTGCAGCACGGGGAGAGCAGCTCAGCTGACTTCTCAGGTTCGTTTCAAGAATCCAGTTCCCTTTGGTAAGTAATTTGCAGACACCAGCCCTGCCTGCAGTACGTTTTTCCATCCGTTGCCATGGAGGGCAGACGGCATCTTCGACCACCCTGCGTAATCCTCTCGAATGCAAAATGTCATCCTAAGCAGGTATGTGAAAGCTTCGAGGTGCTAGTTGTTCAGCGACTTTAATGCAAATTTTTCTTTCATTTATACGGCGGTTCTCCCTCAGACCTGCAATCGCTGCAGCTCCGATGCGAGTGCCAAGTCATCGGATCAATGATTCACGGAGCCCGATCGCTGGGCCTGCGAGGTATGTTGTCTCTTGGAGTCTGAGGCGACGACGCTGCAGCGCTCGCAGGAGATCGAGCCGGACAAAGTGATTCCTGAGGGACTCTGGAGCAGCACCTCCCGCTCACTCCTCGCAGGGCTGGAGATTTGGGTCCCCCAAAGGGCTACGCGTCTCTCCCCTTCTCTGCTCTTCCCGGTAGAGTTCACCCCTTCCCAGGCCCTTTAGAGTCTTCTCCAAGCCTGGGGGCTGTGCACGAGTGGAAATGAAATTGTTGAAACAGATGCATTAAAATATTAGTTGAGCTATAATTGGTTTGTGCCTTCCTTGCTGAGCACAAAGAATTGTGCTACAAACAGCGGAGCAAAGGGCCAGCCCTTCTCCAGAAGCAGCTGACATTGCTCCAGCTATTCTGGCCCTACCAGCAGCGATCTGTCGGTAAACGGAGGAGAGCTCCCGCATGGTCCTGCCGCTAGATGTTCACACATGCACAGAGAAGAAAAAAAAGGACATTTATGGCAAGCAAGAAATTTCAAACACGTACAGCGCAGCAGCGCCGCTTTGCTTCGGGAAGGACGGCTGAGGGTGACCGCTCTCCTCTGCGCAGCGCATCGCGCAAAGAGGAGCTTCATTTTGGAAGCACTGAAGCTGCGCAGTCACCAGTGATCGTTCCGTGGCGTTAACGGAAAGACAGAGGTATTTCCAGCTTGCCTCCCTGTGAAACATCATCCCAGAATCCCAGCGTGGTGGAGGTTGGAAGGGCCCTCGGGAGCACACAGCATCTATCTCTGGAGCACACAGTATCTAGCTGGGAGCAAACCCCCCCCAGATTGTACGTCCCAGCTCTGGTAGCTCTGGGCCTGTAATGTCCTTAAGCTACGTCTTTAAATTATAAATAATGCCTATTAAAAAATCATAACTCCTAGTTGTGGTAAGTATCTCCGGGTAAGATGCTGTCAGAATGATTAGAGCCCAGCTCACGAAGGAGGCCCCTGTCCTCATCCCGGGAATGGTTTGTAGGATTGGCACACCCGTTACCACGGTTTATTGCACCTCTTGAAACCAACACGCTGCAAAGTGCTTCTCACCAATGACTTTTCTGCTTGGGAAGGGAGTGAAGTCCCTTCCAAGTCTATAGTGGAGCATCTGAGGGGTGTGAAGGGATTAGGGATCGCTTAGGGCAGGGATCGTCTCCCTGGACATAGCACTGGGGAGGCTGCGCCTCAATTCCTGGGGTCAGTTGTGGGCCCCTCACTCCAAGAAGGACATTGAGGGGCTGGAGCATGGCCAGAGAAGGGCAACGGAGCTGGGGAAGGGTCTAGAGCAGAAGGGGGGTGAGGAGTGGCTGAGGGACCTGGGGTTGTTCATCCTGGAGCAAAGGAGGCTCCGGGGAGACCTTCTGACTCTCGACAGCTCCCTGACAGGAGGTTGGAGCCATGTGAGGTCAGTATCCCAAAGAACAAGGGAAAGGACAAGAGGGAACAGCCTCGCGTTGCACCAGGCCGGGTTTAGGCTGGACCTGAGGAACAATTTCTCCCCTGCAAGGGTTGTCCGGGCCTGGCCCGGGCTGCCTGGGGAAGCGGTGGAGTCCCCGTGATCCCTGGAGGGGTTTCAAAGCCATGGAGTTGTGGTGCTGAGGGACACGGTTTAGAGGTGCCCTGGCAGTGCTGGGTTAAAGGCTCATCCCCGTGCCACCGCTGGTAGACGGTACAAAGAAACCCAGCCGGGAAAAGCTGGCACTTCAAATTCCCAGATGAGAGGCACCGAGGCTCTAGCAGAAGTGGTGAAGGGTCGGGGACAGCACTGTTATGGCTTCTGTATCATCCTACCCTCAGGTCTTACCTTTCTGTCCTCCCAGTAGCTTTATTTTGATGGATAATGAAGGATGCGAGTTGCTCGGAATTTTCCACTTTGAAAGAAGCAGATGAGTGGGGCACATTGGCTCTGCCTGTGCTGCAAGTCTGAAGTGTAAACATCTCACCAAGAGTGGTCAGATGCTGTTCAGAGATGAGCTAAAGCCAGTGATACCCCACTTCCCATGTGTCCAGCCACCTCGGAGGCCAAATGTCCTAACCAAAAGCCTCCCCAGCTCCATCCTCGGCACAAGGCCAAGGACATACGGTAGTTTTGACGGGCATTAACCACCACCAGCACCTTGAGGAACCTCTAACTGTATCTTTCCATTCTCTGACTCATCCTGTCACAAACACACCACGCACGCTCCCGGCCGTGCACCGTGACTCACTGTTAAACCTGCACTACTCTTGCTCCCAATCCTCCCTGCCAGATTTTTCATTATCTGCTCTGCTGCCTGTGGGATAATCGCCTGGAGGAAGAGCACCAGTGGCCCGTGTCTCCAAACACCTCTCCTCCGCTTCCCTGATGGCACCAGAACAGAATTAACTGCAGGCTACTGACTGGAATTCGCCTGTAGGGAATAGGCAACGACCGGCTCACGCTGCTTGTCTTGTTCGGTGGGAGCAAACTCCTTTGTCATTACGGGTCATGGAATCAGCATGGTTTTTATTACATGTAAAATCACAATTAGGCAGGAAAATGCTTCTCCATTCTGGTTTGGTTTCACATTTTAATGTTTCCTAACTTTTATCCGTCGACGAACATTTCTGCTCTGAGATAAGCATCTGTTTATGCCCCTGTCAGGGTTTAACCCCAGCCAGCAAATAAACACCTCCCCACCCTGCAGAATTTAAGAAAGAAACCACAAACTCGTTGGTTGATATGAGGACAGTTTAATAACTAAACTAAATCATCATAATAGCAGTAATAATAAAATACAGTATGATAGTAACAATTAAAAGGAGAATTAAAAGGAGACGAGAGAAAGAAGCCCCAAGAAAAGACAAGCGGTGCCCAATGCTCTTGCTCACCACCCGCTGACCGATGCCCCAGCAGTGATCTGCACCTCCCGGCCAACTCCCCCCAGTTCATATACTGGGTGTGATGTCCTCTGGTACGGAATATCCCTTTGGCTCTGTCACTCTTTATTTAGTTTTTGGAATCAAATCATAGAATCATAGGCCACACAGGAACAGATCCAGGTGGGTCTTGGAAAGTCTCCTGAGCAGGAGACTCCACAACCTCCCTGGGCAGCCTGTTCCAGGCTCTGTCACTCTCACAGTGAAGAAGTTTTTCCTCACGTTGAGGTGGAACCTCCTGTGTTTCACCTTGCCTCTACCATCACCTCTCATCCTGTCACAGAGCACTGCTGAAAAAGAGCCTGGCCCCTTCTACTTGACCCCCACCCTGCAGAGATTTGTAAACATTCATAAGATCCCCCAAGAAAGAAAACGGGTTTCATGGATACAACTGTTTATCCCTATTCATGTCTCAATTCCTACCCTTTGGAGGTGGAAATCAGCTCGATTTGTGGGGGCTGCTTGACAATGGGAGCACACATCAGGCTGGACGGTGTTTACAGTGTCCCGGCAGCCTCGTGGTAACGGGACATCTCTCTACTCGGAGACATGCTCAACAAAGAATTGATGCTGATGTCACCTGACTTCTTATTGTCCTCTGCACATCTACCCTCCGCTGCTCACTTTCTCAGGCACCATTTGATTCAAAGACAGCTACAGTTGTAGCTGCACCTCCACGAAGGGGAGCAGCAAAGCAGCCGGGACCCACCTGCCATGATGATGGCATCCGTGGAAGGGCCTGGAAACAACTCTGTCCTCTCCCCGAGGATGACTTGCTCCATAACAGCTCACATCAGTTCCTTCGGCACATTCTGCAAAGTCCATCAGCTTCTGCAACGTGCTGAAAGGGCAGAGGTTTGCGGGGAGAGGGGGGGCAGATGTAGCCTTGAGCCTCCATCCTGTAAACCAGGCAGCTCAGCTGAGCAGTTTGCTTTGGAAACTTCAAACAAACCCCAAAATTCCCCTAAACCAAAGTTGATCTATTAAGCACATTGGGGAGAACCATTTCTTTATCTCCTTATACATATATATTTTTAGAAGCTGCATTAATGAGAGGGAAAATCTTCAACAGCCAATCTAATCCAAACTGCTCCAGAACTTCTCCAAAGAGCTGAGATGTGGTCTTCCCGGAGCACTGAGGGAGAGCAGATCCCCTCGCCTCCCACCTGCCAGCCCTTACCCAGGCTACCCCCATCTTCCTTGCTAGCCAGGAGGCTTGCTGGAAGGTGAAAGGGAAACCTAAAGAGCACTTCAAAGTTGAGTCTGGCTTCAAAGAGCCCCGCTGAGGGACCCGCACCTGCCGCTTTTCATGGCTTTGGGCTACGTTTGACTGTTTATCATTAAACCATTCATTCATTCTGCACAATAAGCCCTTTAATGGATCTTAGGCTGAAAAGCGCTCAGCCTGCAGACATGAAAAGTTGAAAAGTAACCTGTGTTTCTTACAGAAAGCTTTGATATACCTCAAAATACCACATTTTCAGTGGTACTTACATATTCAGCTTTTTTTCCTCTCCTGTAGGCTTTTCAAGACATAACAAATCTCTGAGCTCCTACTGGCCAAGCCCAGCGGGTGCTTAGGTTGGAGCCTCTTGATGCAGGCTGGGCTGGGAAAACGGCTCTGGAAAATCAGAATGTCATCTTCTCATGTGGTTCCAAGTCTAGAAAGCCCTGATCAAAACGTCAGAAGGGTTTTTAAGCCAGCCTGATTCTCAGTGAATCCCCACAAGTTCTGATTTATACCATCAAGGACTTTGCTCAGTCTGATGAAAGATGCTGAAGGGACTGGAACATCTCTCTTATGAGGGAAAGCTGAGAGTCCTGGGACTGTTTAGCCTGGAGAAGGGAAGATTGAGAGGGGATCTTATGAATGGTTGCAAATCTCTGCAGGGTGGGGGTCAAGCAGAAGGGGCCAGGCTCTTCTCAGTTGTGCCCTGAGACAGGACGAGAGGTGATGGTCACAAGCTGAAACACAAGTTCTACCTCAACAGGAGGAAAAACTTCGCTGTGAGAATGACAGAGCCTGGAACAGGCTGCCCAGGGAGGTTGTGGAATCTCCTGCTCTAGAGACTTTCCAAGACCCACCTGGATCTGTTCCTGTGTGGCCTATGATTCTATGATTTGATTCCAAAAACTAAATAAAATATGTAGAAAGCTTTCTTGGCTATCTGCCTATCCTCATCATATAGCCTCCGTTCCCATAGTATCAGACTGCTTTGTGATTTATAACCTATTTATGCTCACAGTACCCCTCTGGGATGGAGAAATGCTGCTTTGTTCCTTTAATGGGCTGGAAACAGAGGCATGGAGAGACTAAAGAGAATAAAGGACATTTCCCTTCTGAGGAAAGGCTGAGGGAGCTGGGTCTTTTTAGCTTGGAGAAGAGCAGACTGAGGGGTGACCTCGGTAATGTTTATCAATGTGTAAAGGGTGAGTGTCGGGAGGATGGAGCCAGGCTCTGCTCAGTGATGTCCAGTGATAGGACAAGGGACAATGGGTGCAAGCTGGAACACGGGAAGTTCCGTGTAAATGTATGGTGAAACTTTTCCATGGTGAGGGTGACAGACACTGGAACAGGCTGCCCAGGGAGGTTGTGGAGTCTCCTTCTCTCAATACACTCAAAACCCTCCTGGATGCATTCCTGCGTGACCTGATCTAGGTGATCCTCTCTGGCAGAGGCGTTGGACTTGGTGATCTTTTGAGGTCCCTTCCAACCCCGAACATTGTATGATTCTGTGATAAAGAGTTTGACCCACCAAAGAATACAGGACCCAGAAGGACCAGGCTCCAAAACCGAACGCCTTTAAGCGTTCCTGAAAACCAGCCGAGTCCTTAGTCAAAAGTTTGTCTCAAATGCTTGTTGGCACCATCATCGCACCTTCTGCACACCAGAGTGCTGGAAAAAACACCCATCGGGAGGTCAGTGCTCAGGAGAGAGAAGAAATCAGATGTTCTGAAATGATGAAAGCAAACTGAGTCCAAGAATCCTGTAATGCTGCGGCAGTGGGGCACACCCAGGTCATTGATCCTGACAAACGGGCCTCTCTGGACCATGTGGAAAAATCTCCTGACATTCTCCCTCGACATCGGCCGCATCCAGGCCAGCGCAAGCCCGTTGGAATATTTGAAGCTTGCTTTTGTCTTCTCAGACAAAAGCAGCAGAGAGTTACAGCTGAAAGGGACGTGACTGTCACATAATGGAACGCTCTGCCTGGCTAATTGCAGAAAGAGCAATTTTGTGGCTTTTCTCCCATAACTTGAGGTAATTTAAACCTCCAGAAAAAGACGGTGAAAATAAAACAAACCCAAACCCTTTTTTACGGGAAGACACGTCCTCACGTAAAGAATACCAGAGGTCTGGTGTTTACAAATGTGCTTAAAATATAAACTTCTCCAGGAAACCTCGCACTGTTTTGAAAGGAGCAGCTTTTTCTTCGGTCAACGCCGCGATTCCCACCACCATACGTGGCTGCGTTCGGCGCACGAGTGTTACGTGCAAAGTAACCTGAAAGAAAAGCCATAAAATATTCCCAGCCACCTAAGGGAAGGGAATAGGGGACAGGAAAAACTTCTTTGTGCATCAGGTGAGTCTCCTTGAGGTTCTACAGGCAGCTACGTCGCCTGCCTCCGCTCGTAGCCTTACCAGTGTGAGATGGTAAGGGATGGTAGATGGACCAGTGTGAGATGGTAAGGACTGGTAGAGGGATGTTGGAGCATGATACCAGGGCTTCACCAGCGCCAGCTAAAGAGCCAAAATACAAAAGGTTAAAATAATAAAAAAACCAAACAAAACAAACCCACAATAAATACAAAAAAATCCCCCCCCCCCCCCCCAACCAAAAACAACAAAAAA
>JANHFX010153639.1:0-11427 GCA_027560015.1 Chloroceryle amazona
TGCAGGCTGAACCCCCCCAGCTCTCCCAGCCTGGCTCCCAGCAGAGGGGTTCCAGCCCTCCCAGCATTGCTGGGGCCTCCTCTGGCCCCGCTCCAATCTGTTGCCCTCCTTTTTCTTCCCCTCTTTGTATTAGAAATATAAAGGGATTTCTGTGCAACTTGCCAGTTATGAAAACAAGCTCCAAGAGAAGTTTTTCCTCAGCCCTTTCTCTATTGACAATTTGTTTAGGCCGAGGGTTTTTTTTAGCACTTAGTCGTACAGAAAGGTCACTGCTGGGCCTTTGCCTTCTCATCTCAGATGTTAGTGCTTATCTGGTGCCTGTTTCACGGGGGGATGACTGACAGATCCATGCCTCCAAGAGCAAATCCAGTTAATTCCAGATAACCCTGAGCTGATGGAGACCAATGAGAGGGGGTGTTGCAAGCTGCAATGCCCACGGCATCCAAAGGTTCTTTGAATTTGTCAGATCACTCCAGACGAAGCCCGCAAGTGTTGAGAAGTGTCTTTGATCAGGACTTCTTTCTACGTGTGGAAAACCAGCCTAGCGTCTTGATCACCACCCCAGGTTAAAAGCACCTCTGTGCTTCTCAAAACCTTTCCTGGTGACCTTCCATGGTGACATGTTCATTTTTCTCAAGACTGACTCTGCCAGCTGATGAAAGCAACTCTGACACTGTTCCTACAGCTCATATTAAGAAATCCTGTGAAGGAAGAACAAAGTCAGGGAAAAAGCTCAAAACCCAGAAGATTTGCGTAGCAGGAACGGTGTCTGCGTTGCTGGCAACAATCAACAGGCTCAGTGTTTGGTCCCAATGCTTATTTACTTATTTGGAGGAGAAATATTTTGCCTGTTTCACTGCTCCTCCAGTGCCTGCTGCTGGTGCCATGGCTCTGGGCTATTTAAAAGGCCTTGGGGAAATGGCCATGAAACAAGTAGCAACCAATTAGTGTAATTCACATACTGGTGCCTGAATTAATGCTGACAACAACAATCTGAAGCTGTTTGCAGCAAAGATGTTCTTGAAGCACATCCAGAAAGTATTAAATGTGCTGTGTGCCAGGTGGTGAGAAGGTCACTGGGACAAAGATAATGAGCAACTGGAGGGAAAAAAGAAATTTCACATGGGAATTTTTATCCGCTCTAATTCTACCACCATTCCAGCTTTGTTCTGAAAATTGCTTTGCTGCAGAAGTTAATCAGGCTTTTCAAATACCTTTAATCACCAAAATATAGGTATTTATCATTGATTTAGTTTGCTTGCTTTGTGCTTTTGTCGCACTAAGTCCTGAATGGCCACAAGAAGGTCTGTCCAGAGCCTTCTCTTCTCCAGGCTGAACAACTCTCTCAATCAAGCAAAATGCATAAGGAAGCTTCAGCTGTGGTGGTGCAGGTCAAAGACGCTCCCTGGCTGCCCTTAGGCTCCTCCATGATCCCATTTTGGACCTAAACTTCTAGGCTTGTTCACATAAGGACAGGCCCACGTAGGTGGGTGCAGCTCTCCCCATGGCAGAGGTGTGACTCTGGCTGGGGTCACTGGGCACATTATTTAGGTAATGCTCTCTTCCAGATCTTTCTGCAGAGAGTGGGACCCTGAGGAACCTAGTCCTTCAAGGCTTTTTTTGATGGTGCTCAAAGTTTTAGAAGCATTCTAGCTTGTTGGTTCATTTGTTTTTCTTGCCCTTCTTTCTCCACAGAATCTTATGGCAAGAGCCCTCTACGACAACGTCCCCGAGTGCGCAGAAGAGTTGGCCTTCCGCAAAGGAGACATCCTGACGGTGATAGAGCAGAACACCGAAGGCCTCGAAGGATGGTGGCTCTGCTCCTTACACGGCCGGCAAGGCATCGTCCCTGGCAACCGGGTGAAACTCCTGATAGGTCCAGTGGTACAGGACAGTCCCTCTGGCCAGGATATGTCCAGTTCAGGGTTGATGCATCAATCCTTCAACCAGCAAAAGATCTACCAAGTGCCAAGCTCGCACGCCTCAGCACGGGACCCTGTCTACCAAGTGCCACCTTCCCACCTGAACCAGGGAATTTACCAAATACCCACCGGTCACAGCCTGGCAGGACAAGACATTTACCAGGTGCCACCCTCCATGCAGAGGTGTATCGACGGCCCAGCTCTGACTAACAAGGTGCGTGCATTTGCTTTCTTGTCACAGCTCCAAAGCAGGTCACACTGGCCACCAGGAGAGTGGTTAATGCCTAGTGATAGCCTGGGGACTTCAGGTACAGGAAGGATAAATATATATTAACTATTTAAAGTTACAGCAGTGACTTCACTGCTGTGGGAGGAGAAGAAAGGCCTGGTCTTTAACATCTTGCTCAATTTGCAGCTGAGATACCCAGAAGAGCACTTTAGAGCTGTGCTACTGCAGCAGCTGAAGGTGAGGAGGAAGCAGATGTGTCCTCGCAGGCTCCCCAGGGAGGCTGAAGCACATCTGGCCTGTGGCACTCTTGCATTATATGCTCAAAAGAGAGTGGCTGCAGCTAGACTAGCTCTCCCACAAATTAATCAACGGTTACATCATCTGCCCGAGCAATTTTTGTTTAATTAAAAATGAGGTGCTGCCTTGCTGGAGGAGGCCCAGTGGATCTAAGCTACAAAGAACAGAATGATTGATGAGACAAGGGCTGTACTTGGAGGAGTGAGGGCACAAGGGGAGGATGATGATAACAGGGGATGTTTAATTTCAAACCTAAAGGTTCTAAGTGTGCATCTGATGTTTAGCCACAGCTCAGTTTGATGGTGGGAGCTGCAGCAGCTCCCTGCTGCAGATGTTGCTGCAGTAACCAAAAGCTCCTAAGGCTCTAGTAAGAGGTGCTGTGTTGTGCATGTCCCCCCCCTTGATTCCTGCTGCTCCTCACTCCTTTTACCTTCCCAGGGTCCCTACCCAGAACCCTGGTTGCACACAGCACCTTGGTGGCTGAAAGGGGTTAATTAGATTGGCAGGACTCTCTGGTTTGGGTTTTCCCTCTGCCTCACCCCCAGCTCAGCCTTTTTCCTATCAGACCTTCAGAAGACATCTTCTCGTGTTTTTATTTCCTTGTTACCATTTCATCTTCCTTGATAAGAATAAATGGATTTTAGGTTTTTTTTCCTTCTGAGCAAGAGAATAAAGGTCTGTGAAGTCATTCCAAGTTATCAAGAAGTCCGTTTGCTCAGCTTTTCCACAATTATGCTTTGTAGGGTGTGGAGAAAGATAAAGAGGAGAAAACTGTGCTTGCTACAGAGGTAGTGATAGGAGCTTTGTTGGTGCAATTACCTTTGTGTTCTTGAGAAATCTCACATCTTTTCTCCTTGCCCTGTAGCTGAGGCACAGGGAAGTCTTTTTCCAGGAGCAGTTTAGTTTCCCTACCACCAGCAGCCTTTAGATACCTTCCAAGGTAGATAGTGACCAGCTGGTAAACAGCCTGTTGATGGGACATGGCAGGAAAGGTCACATTTTGGTGTATCCCACAGGATTATGCAAAAATCTCACGATGAGCAGGGTTGGAAAGGATCTCTGGACACTCTCTCATCCAACCTCCCTGCTAAAGCAGGGTCACCCAGGATCCTTCTCCTCAAGGGATCCATGAAAGCAATCTTTAGTATTTCAGAATACTGGAAATCTTGCAGATTCTTTCTTGGGAATCTTTTGCTTTGGCTTTCAAAGTGATGAATCTCTCTCCACCGATCGGTGACACCTGCCCCAGTGGCTTAAGCGAGCCACTCTCTGCCTTCTTCCATCAGCAACACCAGTTTTGGCAGTGTTAAGGACATTGAAGTGTTTCCCTATGAGGTCATCCTATCTGTAAACCTTCTCCCTTCCCACAGGGGTAGGTAGAGAAGACCGCATCCTCTAGACACCATTCGAAGCAGGACCAGCAGTAGCTTCTCCCCTATCCATTTTCTGCGCACGTTCGCCTGTTTTCTTTGTGCAAATGTGTGGTTTGGCTGCCATACAGGTTTTACAGGCACAGTTTGGGAACTGCTGTCAGGCAGGAATTGTCTCGCCTCAAGCAACAGTAAATCAGCAGCAGGCATGTTCTAAAGCTGGGCTGAGGTAACGTGGCTCGTTAGCCAGAAAGGCAAAGCAAGTCAAAAAGGAGTCCTGAGGCAGGTAATTAGAATGACGAATTGATTCTGGCCCAGCTGGTTGTTGACAACAGGGCTGTATCAGCTCCTTCTATCAAATAAAAATACCACCTTCTAAAACTCACCCTACAAACGACAGAGATAATGAGGGATGCTTTAAGATGAGCTTTGGTTAGCCCCGAGCTTTTATAGCTGTGCAGCAAGTTCAGTCATCAAACAGATGCAGCCTGAAGTGTGAAGAGCGTCTGAGGAGCACAGATACAAAAGCCGTGTCTTACAATTTATTCCTTCTTTCTGTGCTTTGCCTTCAAACTCCCTCTCTTGCTGCAGCCAGCAAAGAGAAGGAACCCTCAGACAAATCTGACGCTTCGGAAACCTGGTTTTTAATCCTTGCATAGTCTTGAGTGATGAGGGTTTTTTTGCACCTCAAATCTCCTCTGCAAAGTACATGAGGTAATTCTGAGGGAACTCATTCTGTGCAGCCTGCTTTGAAAATATCCTTTGGGAAAGATGCCCTCAAAGCACAGAGCCTCTTTTGCATCTGTAATTAACTGTTGGTTCACAAACAAGCTTTAAACTGGGGAAAGGTACATGTTAAGAGTCACCACCAAGATTTAAACGCCGGGTCAGTGTTTCTTCCTAACTGATCTCGTGTGCAGTCTCTGCCAGCCTGGAAACAGCATTGGCCAAAAAAAAAAATAATTTAAAAAGTGCAAAAATTTAAGGGATACATTTCCTTTTTGGAAAGGAAATTCTGAAAGTTTTCTGTAGGAACCAGTAGCTTTCAGGAGAACATTTGATCAAGGGAAATCAGCACAAAAAGATTGAGGCTGACGCACCACAACTGTCGGACCAGGGAAGAGGCTACACCTCAGGGGTTACCAGCCCTGAACTACAGCTCCCACAAGGCACTGACTAACTCGGGCAAAGAGGGATTAATGCCAACTTGGAACACATCAGCTTTTTTGTTTGTTGGCCTGTTTGAACTAGAACTTCTACAGTTCAGGAAACACTCAGATTTATCCACCTTTTCAAGGGGATAAAGCAGGATAAGGAAGGAACTCATTCACACGTGAGCACCCCTGGCCTATTTCCAAGTATAAACATGCCCTTGACAGATCAAGGGTTTCGCACCCCACCATCCTGTGATCTCCACCTTCTCCCAAGAGTTCACAGCCTTCAGCAGGAGGTTCGGGTGTAACACTGCTAAGGGAACAAACCTCATTCCCTGGTCTTTATTTATGTTCGAGTTACGTTGGTCGAATCCTTGAGAGAGTGGAAATGTCACCCTGCAAGCAGCACCACCCTGACAGTTCTGGCACAGACTTTACCAGCAGAAGCCAGTTAGCCACATTACGACTTTTTTTCCTCCCAATTAAACAAGTACTGTCTTAACTGGGAGGAAACAAACAGCTGCATGTAATGTTTGTTCCAGAAATAAGCCTGTCTTTACATTATTAATCAGGTTTTTACTCTGAAATGGGAAAATAAGCAAGACAAGAGTTGTGGGGCAGATATATTTTGTCATCCAAAAGAACAGGAGCTTATCAAGTATTTCATAGTTTGTTGGCAAAAATGTGTTTACATTCCAAGATAGGATCATGTCCCCGTATACCCTCAAGTCTGAAATACCACAGCATCCTGCGATAGGATTTACCTGAACAGCCTCAACAGTCATCTTCTTGTCCCTCTTTAGCTTTCATATTACAAATTCTGCTTGGGAGATTTGTATCTCTCTTAGAAAAACATAACCAAACAAAACCCCAAACCAACCAGCCAAAACAAACCAAACCCAACAATGCTTCAGTGTTAAAAGTGTTACAGGTTGCTGCGTGGAGCAGGACCAGCAACACCCTACGTCAGTGCTCTGCTTCACAAAATGCACCTTAAAAGGATGAGCTTCCCCCACATTCAAGGCAAACTCTGTGATAAAACCAGCACACAGCTTTTTCTTTACACTCAGGAGTTTCACTTGAGCTTTCCATGGGACATGAACAGGAAGAGAGGTGTTTTACTGAGAAAAAGCCTGTGCAGTTAATCTAGCTTCAGCGGTCTCCCTGAAAGCCACCGAGTGAAGAAACCCTCGTCCACAAGTCAGAGTAAGCAGTAGTTAAGTCACTGATGGGATCTCTAGAGAAGTATTTTAAGAAAAAGGCTGCATTTTATTAGGCTGAGCAAACACATGAGCTCAGCATTACTCCCTGAGCTCAGGGCTCTCTTTAATCAGTTCTATTTGGGGACCAGAGGCACACTTCTATTTACTTTTTTTCCCACCTTGTAGTATAGAAAAAACAACACAACTAAACAGCAAAGAAGAAACCAACAAGAAAAGAAAACAAACCAAGGCAGTCTTGCAATCTCATCTGACAACTGAGGCCTTGGGGGAGACAAATCTGCCTGCACAAGTGTAGGATCAAACCTCAGCTAAAAAAAAAATGAATAAGAATAAAAAAAACCTCAATCTTACAGGCTCTTTCGTCAGGGTTCGAAACTTACCCGGACTCTGGTTACATCTTAAATCATACCAAGTTTGGGTAACCCAAATTACCCTGTAAGCACTAAAACCCAAGCCCAGCAGCTGGAGGGTTTTACAGAGTCACGAGTGGAAAAGCGATTACTAAAAAAAAAAATAATAAAAAAAGATATCTCACCATAAAGAGGAAGCGTGGTGTCTGGAGACAGGAAATGGATAGATGAAGATGGGCTGCTGACAGTCAGAGAAGATGGTTCTGCTGCAACCTAAATGCTTTGCAGGCACTTGCTGAGTTTTGTAGACACTTTGGAGGAAGGTTAATTAAGCACTGGCAGGAGACATTCCAATTTGCCTTTTGAAAATAGCAATGTAGTATTACATCACATTCATTTAAGTTAAAAATAAAAAGAATCTAAATTAAGATTCTTCTCACAAAACAGATCTTTAGAACAGAATCAAAGTGAAATTCATGTAGTTAAGTTTTCAGGAGACAGAAACCTTCTGTGAAACAGTCCATCCCTAACCCTTAAAAGATGTGTCATTTGGTTCCCTTGGGTCTTATCATCACAATTTTTTTTTATACACACAATCAGCCTTGACTGAGGCCTGGTATAATCACCCTGTGGGTGCAGCAGACAGTTAAGGGTGGTGTTTATATCTGGTTTAAAGGTGTCTGTACCTTCCACAGCCTTGCCAAAGCAAGCTGTGCTAACCTAAGCAGCCAGGGAACAGCAGCACTCGTCTGTACAGCTGCCTTGGGAAATCCACACACAAGTGGAGCTGGGCAATGCAGGTTGGAAGGGACCTTAAAGATCATCTCCTTCCAACCCCCCTGCCATGGGCAGGGACACCTCCCACTAGAGCAGGTTGCTCAAGGCCCCATCCAGCCCAGATTTGAACACATCCAGTGATAGAGCATCCTCAGCTTCCCACCTACAAAAATCAAATTAAATTGGGCTTCTTCCTGACAGAAGCTTTTCTGTGCTTACTTCTCTCAGAGCAACATGGTTCCCAGCTTCAGGGACACTCCCATTGCTTCTGCCCAAGTGTGCACTGAATTGAAACTCTGGCAATGCCTCATCTCAACCATTTTATTATTTTTTTCCCCACTGGGAAATGCCAACTTACCAAAACTGAAACTGGTGGCAAAGGAAAGGTCTACTCTGAGAAATGTCTTAACCCCAGAAAGAAAAGATTTGTAAGGAAGTAAGAAATCCCGGAAATACCCTACTTCAACAACTCCCAAATTAAGCTTTTCCCCTTCCTCCTTCAGCTTTCCATCTAGAAATTCAATGTAGGAGGGAAGAAATAACAGAAATCGGGTGAAACCCCTCAAAATAAGTTGTCTGGACTGAACCAAATGGGTTTATTTATGAGCCTTTAGGATTTCACATCATTCACAACAGCGGGACCCCTCTCTGCCCTACCTGTCCCAACACCTCATCTTCTCATCCTTCATTTCCTCTCCTCCTCCAACCCTGCCCTGGACTGAGGCTTTTGTCTCCGAGAAGAGACAGTCACAGCATTACCAGCATAGAAACCCAAGTGCATGGTTACCAAAGGGTTCTTCAGGTGACAACCTTTTTAAAACAGGAAAGACTGGACGGACTGGGACGGCCAAAGCAGGACGCTGCTTTAAGGATTTATCGTGGGCAAGATAGCAAAACACTGAGGTGCTGAGTTTCACCCCACACTTCCCATTAAACAAAACTCCAGCTCAAATTTAATGACAGGTTTCCAGAGAATGCTTTATCAGGTCGATGTATTTCTCCACTAGAACTTCGCACGCAGTAACTCGGGGATTTTGTTTCTATTTAGGATCCATCCACAGAGATTTCTTTTCAGGCGCGTGCCTTTTCTACCACCAGTAACACGTCAGCTCCTCAGCCCTGTTGGCCAACACATGCAGAAATAGTGATGTCACTCTGTCTAAAAATTAGTAATGGTCATGGGGATGGCCCTGGTAAAAGTCTTACAGGGCTGGACAAGCATCCTCTTAAAAGTGCTGATAATGTCATAAGAATGGGTATGTTTTATTCATCTCTCCTCAAAAAAAAACAGAACATCCTCAGAAACATTGGTTTGACTCTTGAATCATAAGCAAGAATGACTCCACCAGAAGCTGGGAAATACCCCTTCCCAGTCAGCCTTGCAATTCAAGGCCAGCCAGCACCAAACACGTTCCACTGAAGCAAGCAGAGCTATTGCTCATCACACAGCTGGCAGAGAGCCCCAGAGCTCGTGTGAGCAAGAATGGGCTCAGGTCTCGAAAGCAGCATTGAAAGAAAGAAAGAAAAATGGGAAAAATCTTGTCAGCGACAAAATCATTGAGCTGCTTTGCACCTCGTGCTGCTGGTTCAGTGAGGTCTGGAGAGAGGCCTTTGTAGCTGCATTTAGTTTGTGATCACGAACACCAGCAGCAGGCAAAAATTCAGCACCATGACTCAAAGCTCTGGCCAGTGCAAGTCAGCACCATTCCACTACCTGTCACTTGATGTTAACTGGAGCTTAAGTCCTTTATGTAACTCCAAAGACCACAAGCAAAACAAAAAAAAGTGAGCCCAAAAAGTTGTTTGGAAAGACAATAAACTTGCCCTTCAGATTTAGGAAAAACACAGAACTGAAAAATCATGTAAAGGAGCCGCTTTTGGGTGCTGGGTAATGGAAAAGGTCACACCAGAAGTTGAAAAGTCAGGATTATTCTACTTGTAAAGCAGCTGGCTGTACCCGTACCACCAGCACTTGAGGGTTTCCATCAAGACCAGCTCTTGATTCCTCCTTTTTTCTTTTTAATTTTAATTCAGTCTCACAACTTCTGCTCCACATCTTCAAGATTAACAACTCCAGACTTGCATAAACCTGGTTGAAATAACACAACCTCAACAGGAGGAAAGCCTAATGCCCATTTTCAGTGCTTACTGTTGTTACGATACCACAGAGGTGTTCTGTAAGACTGGGCATCTACTGCTGAGGCACTTCATAGCTGCACTTAAAAGTTTCTCTTTAAATCCCTGAGCCTGCAAAGCTCAGCATTTTTAATTCCACACACCATGAATCAGTGACATCTGGATGTGCTTTAGCCCCCAGAGCACCTCTGGCTACAGCAGAAAAGCAGATCTTTGTAGGTAGAGCTCTTGGACAACAAATAACATCAAGCATAAGAGCAGATAAGCAGGAGCTAGAAGTAAGGGCTGTGTCAGGGTGATATTTGTCACATATCCTTATCTTCACACATCTCAAATCTTACTTCTGAGAAAATCCACCGGGGAACACCCGAACAAAGACAAGCGGCGGCGTCACCGTGTGTGTCGATACCACGCTTCTTGCCACCACACAGCAAAGCTGATAACTCAGTCCAGGAAAGAGAGCACAGTCATTTCTGCTGATTCCTCTCACCTCGCAGAAACACTTGGGCTCACAGCACTAGAAACAACTCAGAGTTGCAGCTACAAGCCTGGTGTGTTATAGGAAACATCTCCACAGGCGTCCTCCCCTCTCCTACACCTGATAAACCTTGATCAGGAGCTGCGCCGATAGTTTAGTCAGCAGACAACACTCTGCGAGAGCATTTTATGGTGACCCAATGTTTGTACATTGTGTAGGATAAAGTGTTGTGGCTTGGTAATCCTTTGGCTATTCACAAAGCCAAATATTTCTTAAGAGTGAGTATCCTTAGCAGGTGTGAAACTGAAACCCCAGCCTTTACTCAGGGAAACACCTTGTTTGTCAACATACACAGCAAATAAACCAAAGCTACTGCTTCATAGAAACAGTTTTTCTCTTTCTTTACATCAGACAACACCAAGCAATACAATAGGCACTGCTGGCAAGAAATTCCTAGTCAGCCACTGGAAATCTTGATGCAGCTTGCGGAAGGCAGGAAGGAACCATTACCTGCTTTCTGTAATAAGGACAGAGCTCAGAGCTTAGCCAGCTTGCCAGGTTCTGGCAAACACTCAGATTGTCCAAGGCTCTTTTCTTTAACACAGCCTTCTTACAATTCACCTTAGCCACAGACCCTTTCCCAAGAAAAAGCATTTCAGGAGACACACCAAGCTTCTTAAATACACACAGAAAAAATGTAACTCTCTGCCTGATGCAGCACCCACTGCCTTCCAAGAGTCTGTGGGTTCAAAAGAGCCCAGATTAGAGCTTCCCCCCCACATAAACCTCACTTGTTATATCTTCCCTATATTCTCTTCAGCTATTTCAGTCTCCTTACAAGCCTAAGGGAACCCAGGTGGTTGCTATACACCCACCTAAGAGGCTTCACAACAGAATTTCAACAAATAGAGCTTTGCATTAAACTTACAGAAACACTTGACAACAGAAGACAAAGAGGCAAATGTTCCTTGACTTACATTTTGAGCTATTTTTCCACATCCAAGCCTCAGAGCAGCACCATTTGACACACCACCTCTTGACCTCCTCCAGGGCAAGACTCTTCTCAGGGTAAAGTACAGCTGACTTTAATAGACACATGACTGACAGCTGAGATTGGCAGCAGTTGCTGGCAGTAGCTCATCAACAGCTGAGGGCTACCCATGTGGCGAAGTAGAGAACATCTTGGGCAGAAATATGTTTTAATACAGTTCTGCACGCAGATTTAAAATCAATATATAGAATTTGTCTTCTTTTCTACCTCAAAAAAGCACTGAACTCTTTTAAAAGCAATCAGGAGGTTCTTGGGGTTAGGGAGCCGTACTGGGAAATGCCAGCATGGTAGGGGGTTGGAAGGGAGCTCTGGAGATCGTCTGGTCCAGCCTGCTGCTCCTGCAGGGTCACCCAGAGCAGGAGACCCAGGATCCCCATGTCCAGGTGGGTTTGGAATCTCGCCAGAGGAGACTCCACAGCCTCTCTGGGCAGCCTGGGCCG
>JANHFX010153640.1:0-11427 GCA_027560015.1 Chloroceryle amazona
CGCGCCCCGCCCCCGTCCATTTTGGGGATCTTTTTACTGCTGAGGAGAAGGGAAATGGGCGCTGCCCGCCGGGCGAGAGGTGTTGCCGAAAGCCCGTGCCAGGCAGATAGCGGAGCGTTTGCGTGTACAAACACATAGGGGTACAAGGCGTTCAGTGATCACTTACGTAAACGATTGGCTGCATTGGGATTTTTGAAACAGCGAAGCAAGTAACACAAGGCTGCGTAATTGGACAATTTTATCAAGAAAAAAGTGTTTTGACAAGTGGCCACGGGAGGGGGAAAAACAACTTGCAGATCTTTTGGAAAGCTACAAGTTGTTTTCACTGAATTGCCCACGGTGAGGAGAATCGAACATCTACTGGTAATATTAGATCATCTAATATGGGGAGGAGCTTACCCTGTAGCAGGAGCTACGGCACAGACGGTGGCAAAAATTTCTAATGATGCCTAGGTGGGGTTGATGCCTAGATGGGGGATAATCCAGTATATTGATTATGACTGCAACCAAAAAAAAAAGCATTAGGTATTCAGTGGGATACCACACTCGGTGGCATCCACAAAGCTCAGGGAAAGTAGAAAGAACAAATCAAACGATAAAACAGCAATTGGCCAAGTTAATGATTGAGGCACAGATGCCCTGGATGAAATGTTTACTATTGATCCTTCTAATCATAAGAACTAAGCCACACAGTGAGACTGGATTATCACCATATAAAATGCTATATTCTTGTGATGTGACCCCGATCGGATGAGATTACTGCATAAACTCAAAGCCTAGATACTGTTTCTCCCAATAGTACCTCTGTTGCTTCCCTAGTCTTATTAATTTGGCAGAGGAATGCTTCTGGCCATTCTGACAAGGTGCCTGTTGGGACCAGCAAGTATTGAAACCCCCTTTTTATTGGGAGTAAAAATGAGTTTGATATGGCTGTCGTGGATCATTTCCTGGTCCTATTTGCCCAAGCTGTGCTCTAGAGCCTGTTCCAAGGTTATTCTGCAGACCCACTTCACATTGTTGTGTCACTTGTTGAACAGTAGTGTACAAATCCAGGCAGTTAATAATGGGCAGTCATGTGACACTGGTTTCCCCACCGTTCCCCTAAGGAAAGATGCTGGATTAACAAAGTTAGTAACTATTAAAATTTCCACATCATCCTGTTTCACTAAGATGTCTTGAAATATAGAAGATTCTTGTGGCGAAAGCCAGTAACCTCCCTTCACCTCCAGTACTGCTGATAACAGTGTGCGATACCAATACTGTAACCTTTTGGCCTAGTGTAAATTTACGTGCATCTTCAACACTGCTGCTGCTCCTGTCCTCAGACAGCTAGGCCACCCTTTGCTTACTTCATCAAGTTGCTTAGAAAAGTATGGCCCTGCCCTTCAATACTGTCCTGAGTTTTGAGCTAGGGCCCCTAGGGCTACTCCTTGCTTTTCATCGGAGAACAGCCAGAAGGGTTTCGTGGTATCTGGTAACCCCAAGGCAGGGGCTTCCATCAGTTTTCTCTTCAACTGATTGAAAGCTTCTGCTGGTTCCATGTTGTTCCAAGTGAGATGATCTGGGTTAGATTTTAATCGTTCAGAGTGGTTTTACCAAGAGTCCATAGTTACCTATCCATAGGTGACACCATCCTGTCATTCCCAGGAATGTGAGTTAACTCTGTCTGGCTGTGGTCAGGAAGGGTTGACAGATGGCTTCGTTTTCTCGCCGTTCTTAGAGTCCGCTGACGTGCAGGTATCACATATCCTAGGTATGTTACTTGCTGTTGTGCCGTTTGGGCTTTCTGTGGAGGGACTTGATACCCATTAAGTCCGACAAAATTCAACAGGCTAATTGTCCATTCAGTGCATCGTTCTTTTGTCTTGGTAGGTATCAACACATCATCCACATGTTGAAGCATTACTGTCATTCCATGTGGTCGTTTCCAGTGTTCCAGGTCTTTGGCTAACTGGTTTCCAAAAAGGGTGGGGCTATTCTTAAACCCCCGTGGCAATACAGTCCATCTTGATTGTGCCTTTGTCCCAGACTCGAGTTTTCCCATTCAAATGCAAACAGCAACTGACTCTCTGGCCTTAGAGGAGAGAAAAAGAAGGCATCTTCCGAGTCCAAGATGGTAAACCAGGCCAATTCAGGTGTTAATTTAGTTAATAATGGGTATGGATTTGCCATTACAGGGTGCAGATCTTCCACAATCTTATTAATAGCTCTAAGGTCCTGTACTATCCGATAACCACATCGGCAAAACACGAGTATTCACTTTCCTTCAATAGTCCGTATTAATGAACTGGTCAATTAGTGATTTAATTTCTTCCCTATCTGTTAATTTAAAAGGATATTGTTTTAATTCAACAGATGATGGAGCTCAGGTCTGGGCGCCGCAAGAGGTTGGGGTCCTCCCCTACCCAGGGTTCTGCAGCAGGCAGGAGCAGGCAGGAGGAGGTGCAGGCAGCACCATCCTCTGAGCCTCTCCCGCCCAAGAGGAAGCGTCAGGTCCCCAAGAAGAAAGGTGAGCGCAGAGGTCCCCCGGGGCAGCTGGGCCAAGGGACAAGGCAGGGTCCCTCCACTGCAGAGCAGGGCAGACAAACCGCCCAACCCCTTCCTGGTCTTCACCAACGGCACTGGGAAAAGGGAGCTGCAGTATGTGTGCCTGGGCAGCTGCAGGAGCATCTCAGCTGGAAGCACCATGCTGGCTTCTGCTGCCCTGTCTGCCATCTTGGCTGCAGGTGTTAGTTAAGTGCTTTGCCATTCCAGGGAGACAGACGAAGAGGCAGACCGAGCATGAAGAAGTGTGCTCGGCGGCCACAGAAGCGCCGAGTGGACGGAGAACTCCTCCACAGCAGCCAAATGAGCCGCAGGTAGGAGATGCCGCCTTCCGTCCTCATACTAAATGCCCGTGGGGAGCAGCCGGGGGCCATCAGCATCTCCTCACCAAGGCGATCTCTGTGCTCGGGCGGCCATTGGGCAGCCAAGACTGACTAAATGAGCCGCTTCCATTTCCCACCTTCCCCTGCGATGCTGGACGCACAAATATTTCCCCAAGCAGCGCGTCAGCTGGATGAAAAAATGAGAGGAACCTCTGTTGACAGAGAAATCAACTGCTCAGCTCCAAAGTGCAGTTTCAGCTGAACTTTCGGAGGCATTAGCATGTGCTGCAACAGCTCAGTGTGCTGGAGCCCCATGCTGGTGGACAGCTGGCTTCATAGGAGCCAGCAGTGTGCCCAGGTGGCCAAGAAGGCCAGCAGGATCCTGGCTTGGATCAGGAGCAGTGGTCAGCAGAAGAAGGGAAGTGATGGTGCTCTTGTACTTGGCACTGGTGAGGCCTCATCTCGAATACTGTGTTCAGTTCTGGGCTCTTTGTTATAGGAAAGACATGAGATGCTAGAACGTGTCCAGAGGAGAGCTACCAAGCTCGTGAGGGGTTTAGAGAACAAGTCATAGGAGGAGAGGCTGAGGGAGATGGGTATGTTTAGTTTGGAGTAGAGGAAGTTAAGGTATTCAGGTGAGTGTGGGCTTTTTAGGTGTTTTTGTGTTACGGGTATGGTTGGACTCTGTGATCTAGGAGGTTCTTTCCAAGCGTGAATGACCTGTGATTAACACCCGCTTCTCTTTTGTTTTTTCCCTGTAGTTCTCTGCCGAATACCGATGCTACTCAATCTTCAGGACCACTGGATCTAGTGGCAGGTCTCACGCGGGGAATGGCACAAGAAGTATGTACAGAGATTATTTGGACTACTAGTCTGCTGGTAGAGTGGTGGTGAATCGTATAACTTGATGCAGCTTTTGGCCAAGACTACAGGGACATTCTGGAACAGCATGGAGACACCCTGTTGGCTTTGTGACCAGAGATAAAAGAGCACCCTTGGGCAGGGGTGGGAGTGCTTTAAGAAGGGAGGGGAGAGGGGTTTATCACATTCTTGTGTGATCAAGAAATTTACCAAGTGAGTCCTAGTTTATGAGCATTAGAAGACCTTCTCCTTAAAAGACTCCTGCTAAAATCTTAGGCCCATTCCGAGCCATGGCACTCCATGGTTAAATTAAAGGCTTTTCCCCCTCCTCATTGTACCTCACTTGGCTTGAACAAAGCCATTAGATCCACCAACTTCATTTCCAGGCTGTCAGACAAATGCCATCTTGGTTAGAGTTGGCATTGTCTGAAGAGCATTTCTAATCCCTGACAAACAAAGTTACCTTTAGGAAACATTTTCCCTAGGACTGGCCAGTGTAAAACCTTGTATTCTCTTTTTTTTGCTGAGGAAATTCAAAAGTCTCCATGATAGCAGGTCTAGTTGTCAGGAGTGATTCTACTGAAAGGTCTGAAATCTCAGAAGGGAGTTTGTAGGAGAATTTAGAATGCGAATTTAAAAAAAAATCGAGGAAATTTTAGAGAAAGGAATGACAAAATTCCGTGTTATGTCCTCTTTGTACACAGTCACGCTTTTCCTAATGCTACGTCCTTCCTTATTTTTGCAGTAATCCTGCCACCGTCAGCTTTGGAGCAGCTCAGTAAGTGGGTATTTTATTTGGCAATAACAACGTTGACAGTAGGAGCAAATGCATAAGTAAAGGCCATGGTATTTAGTTAACTACTAAAGGCTGAATTAAAGAGAGGAGATGAGACGAATTCATTCAAATAATGTATTTTAGAAGTCTTTTGTTTGTCAGCAGGAACAGGGCATGTCGGCCTTCAAGTACAGACGTCTGCTGAAGTGTTGGGCTACCCGAGGCACGAATCAGTATTTCTTAACAGTGTACTCAGTACTACGGTTGCAGTTAAACTACTAACTTCTTCATCTCAACCTGCTTGTTCTGGATGCTGCTGTCTGGAGCAATATTTATGTTAAAGGCAAAATTAACTTTGAAATGGGGAAAATGAGAACCAGATCAATGGTATAAATGGTCTTTATTGGCCTTTTCTGACTAAGGCTTTTTCCACCCTGAGTTTTTCCTTTGAGAAATTAGTTCAGTCAGGATTTAATTTTAAAGCAGGCAAGGCCTGTTGAAATTCATTAGGTGGGCGCTAACCTGTCAACAACAGCACGAGGACATAACAGTATCAGATTCCTCTGCTGATACACCTGCTGCCTGCTCATCTCTGAGCTTTGGGAAGTGTTGGCGAGGCACTTAGAAGCTCTCAGTGTGATGGCCGTGCAGGATTTGTGCCTCTGCATTCTCTCTGGGATTTGTAGTTTCGAGGAGTTGGAATCATGGTGTGAGGGGAATCCTTTCCTGTAGTCTGTCCCATTCTCTCCTGCGAGCCGGAGAGATGCTCAGCCTCGGAAAGCTTCAGAAATGCATCAGTGGCTTTGTAGAATCATTTTTTTCTCCTTCCTCACCAGGCCAATTTTCTGTTACTTACCCAATGACATTCAAGCTGAGCAACAGAAGCACAGACCGAACGACGCACTGTGGGGTGCTTGAATTTGTGGCCGAGGAGGGCGTATGTTACCTCCCACCCTGGGTGAGTTGTCTCAGGCTGAAGTCTCAAAACCCAAGGAGTAGGAGTAGCAAGTGGCCAGTTCAATGTGAAAGAGGTGGAATGGTTCCTGAAAGGGTGTGTCTTTGCTAGTCACGTTTCAACAACAGCTTTCAGTCCCGGCTCCAGTTTCCCTCCAGGAGGATTTCGCTAAGGAAGCAAAGCAGACTGTTTGTTCAGATGCTGTTCTTCCTCGAGTTAAAACATGGCAAACTGGCACATGTCAGGGAAGATGGTGGCCCCGGTGAGAAGTAGCATACGCAGGGAAAGAGAGTTAGAAACACTGGTCTTGCCCATATTGGTTGTATCTTGGTTTTCCTTCTTGCAGATGATGCAGAACTTGCTCCTGGAAGAGGGCGGCCTGCTACAGGTGGAGAATGTCCATCTTCGACTGGCGACTCATGTAACGTTCCAGCCACAGAATCCTGCTTTTCTCAAGATCTCCGATACGAAAGCTCTGTATCCTTCCTACCAATTACCGAGCAGGGGACAAAAGTTTTCTCCCAAATTGGAATGCTGAAGCAGAGCCAGCTGTTCAGGTGTGGCTCGTACTTTCCCAGGAATAGGTAACTCCTGGTGCTTCTTCTGAAAACCAGGACGACTGAGAGCCTGTGTAGAGAGACGCTGCTGGCACAAAGTGTCCCCCGGGGTGGCTTAAATTCCCATGAGTTCTTCCTTCAGGAGAACTTGTGCACCCTCATGTTTACTAATAGGCGGTCGACGGTACTGAGGACTTTGAAACAACCCTTGAGAGTCCAAGGGTCAAGAGTTTGCTAACACAGTAACTTTAAAGCTTTAGCGTTTCACCTTAACGTATGCCACAGATTAGAAAATGCCTTCAGAAGCCTGGCTTGTCTAACGATGGGAGATATGCTTGCCATCAGCTACAAAGAGGAGGTACAGTCTACACCACCAGTCCATGCAAGGGTTGTTAGGATACTGTTAGCCTGAGGAAATAAGTTCTGCTCTGTGTAAAAAATGAAGGACCCATCTCAGGAGGTTGTGACTGTGTCAGTACTTAGACTGCAGCTTGGGAGCAGGCTTTCTGGACGAGTGATTTTGGCAACACGTGCACAGCTGACTGTGGGGAGTTGTCCACTAAGATCAGCTGTTGGACATTGGTGCTCAGACGGTCAAGACAGAGCTGTGCAGTGCTGTGGACAAGCAATTCCGGCAGGTAGATTTCTTAATCTACCAATTCTTCCATTGGAGAAAAGCAGTCAGCCAAGTCTTGTCCCATGCGGCTGTTTAGAGAGTTTTTTGACTCGTGAGAAAATCAATAGCTGTGCTGCTGCTGTTACGACAAGTTTCAATTTGATCCTAAGTTCATAAGTTGCTCTCAGAAATGCAGATTAAAGTACGGCAAGGTGCACTAAGAGGCAGGTTCTCTAGCTCCAGCATAAAGCAGTCTTCTAAGTTAAAAAGTCCTTGCTCTCATGTTCTGTGGTGACTCTCATGCTCTGTGGAGACCCTGCAGTATCCAATCTTCAACATAAGGAGCACTTACCTCAGTTCTCTTGGAGCTGTCTGAAGTTTTTCTTACCTGGGAGTGGAGCTTGTTCCTGCGCAATCTTAAAATACTCATCCCTGTTCCAGATCTATGAGCTTCGGGTAATGGAGACCAAACCAGACCAGGCTGTGTGCACCATAGACTGCAACATCAATGTAAGTGAGAGCTGACATGAAACGTTTGCTCCTACTGTGTCCTTCCACCAGGAGAGGGCATCTCGTTCAGAGCTAGTGCTGTACACCAAGAACCTGTGATGTGGCAGGAAAGGTCTGGTCAGGTGGGAGAGGGAAGGTGACCCATTGGAGAGTACCCCATGGCGGACCTCCGTAACCACAGCTGGGCTCTTGAGCCGCTGCACTTCCTGTACCGTCAGGCAACCGTAGGGTCTAGAATTTCATGTTAGGATTCAGCATGGATTATAATACCAGTTTTATTTAACAGCCCAGCCTTGGTTCCAAGGCCAGGGATACTGTGGATATTGTGTGGTTTCACTGCCCTGTTTAGATTCCATGCTAAGACTCATTCCCGGGAAGCTTAGTCTTTCTAGTTCCAAGTTAAAATGTTTAACCAGCAGACCCCAGTTCCTTCTTGATCCCACTGGAGTGGTAGTTTGTGGAGTTTTGAGCAACAGTAGCATAAAGCTTATGATTAAAAGAAACAGGTCGGTCATGCTTATTTTCATGCTTTTTATGCAAACAGGTGGACTTTGTTGCCCCTTCGGGCTATGAAGAACCTAAGAGAACAGAAAGTGAAGAAACCACTGTAAGTTAAGCTTCTGCTGTTCTATAATGCATTCTCTAGAAACGAACCTTGCTCACGATGGGATGCTGAGCTCCAACCAAAATTCCTGAGACAATTCCTTAAATGCTAACCTTTACTTGCCAGATGCTTTAGCTTGTGTTACCGAGGAGGCGTTTGTTCAGCAACTGCTGATTTTAGAAACTGATTGTTCTGAAGCTTTCTTTGGTCAGAAATGCATGGAACTGTTCTCCTGCATTCTGTGTATCAAAACAGGAACACAACAAAGTATCTGTTTTTTTCCCCTCACAGGATGGTGCAGCAGGCCCCAGTGGATATGGGAGCAACACGGGATTTTCTGTAAGTCCCCAGTCTCTGGTGTTTTCCAAATGTTGTAAAATAGTGACAGATGGAGAACCCTAGTCCCTGTTCTTGGAGGTGCTCCTCATTTCACCCCTAAGTATCTGCCAAGGTTTTTGTGGTGCTGACAGCCAGGAGCAGGCTAACTTGCTGTCCTTGAAGAGGCAGTCTCGAAACAGGAGGCTGAACGGTGCCGCCACCAGCTCTTTAGATGGGATATACTGTAAGGAAACCTGCAGAATCAGAGACCTGAACAAAAACTGAGAGCAAGATTTTACAGGCCATTGCACCCCTGCACAGTGTGCTTTCAAACACAAGGTGCGGTTAAATTAAAACGTGTTCTGTCTCCATAGCCATTCTCTGGTCCTGGATACAGACTGGGCGGCAAGGACGATGCAGCTGAGCCTGCTACATCGTCATCTCCTGTGCAGCCGAGAGCCACTCGAAGGTATGTCCGTTCCATTCAGTTGCCAGCAAGGGAAGCAACAGCATTTGAGTGGTTTGGCTTGGGGTTTTCTTTCTGCTCCTGCAATATGAATCAGCTCATTTCCTCCTAAGTTTGCCTTGAGAAAAGGAATAGTCTCATCTTGCAGACTGTGACATCTACTTAAGGTGCAGATCCTAAGTTAATGTTGGCAAAACCCCCACCAAGTCTGGTTCTGTGATTCAGACAAGTGCGTAGGGAGAGGCAGCAGGGCTAGTCTGGGCTGTTGTGCTGGAGCCAGGGATGCCCAGAACCCTGACACTTCCTACAGTGAAATTTGGTGTGGAGTGAAATCTTGTGGACTCCCAACCAGAGCCAAGCCCCAAGTGGGGTTTCTTTCTGTAGGGTTTGGGGTTTTTTTTGGCTTTGAAGGAAACTTCTTCTACATTCAGACTTCGTGGAAGTGCACAGGGATGCGGGTGCTGTGGTGTTTCACTTAGGCCCTGTCACAAGAAAACCTGAACCCTTGTGGCAAAGCGTGTCCCTCTGGAAACTACAGGCTACAAGGAAATGTGCAGCTTCTGCAGCAGCTCACGGTATTCAGCTGGATGGTAGGTACAAAATGCCTTCTTTCCTAATATGTATGTGCTTCTTTTCCAGAGGAATACCCAACTTTGATTTCAGGGTCAAGAGACTCACTTTTATAAGAAGGGGCAAGACACAGGCTGAGACACTCAAAACTGTAAGTAAATTTTCCCAATTTTGAGCAGGTTTAGAACATTAGAACCAGTGTCCAACTTTGTGGTTCCTCTCTCCGTACTTGATTTGTCACTTGTGTTAAAAAGAGCCAGTAGATAGAGAAAAGGGGTTTGAGTCAGGCAGAAGCCACCTCCAGTGTCCTTGCTTGCTGATGGCCCGATAGGAGTTTACTCAGGCGGTGCACACTTGTTTTAGTCGGCTGCTGAAGGTCACTGAAATGCTCCTGGTTTAGTTTCAGAAGGAAAGTAGTTCTGCTATAGGCTAAGTGTGTGAAGCATCTACAGCCAATTGCTGCTCTGACGGAATGTCCTTTCTAATGATCGTCCAGCTTTCCTCATGCACAAGCAGTGAGCAAAAGGTAACAACCTTTTCTCCCCTCTTTCCAGGAAAAAGATGGAAGGTTCATTCCCTTCCAAGGATCAGGCCATTGCTTGAGTGGGGAAGAGGAGGAGGAGGAAGAGGAGGAGGATGAGACCCCAGAGAAGAAGAGGAAGATGACAAAAAGAAAAGACTAAGCTGCAGTCCCACCCCCACAGAACTGAAGTAGAAGCATTTGCTCTCTTCCAGACCGATTTTGTGGGATGTGGGGTTGATGAGCAGGCCAAGACGGAGGAAGGAGGAGGTGGTGTGACCTGGATAGTGACTGGAGGAAATGTTGAATGAACAGCGTCTGGAAGGCCAGCTGCTGTGAGGACAATGGAAAAACTTTCTGTGCAAGTACCACCCACCCCCTGGGGCTATAAATAGAATCCCCAAGGGTATCAAAGTCTGTGTACTCTCAAAAAAAGCTGATTCTGGTTACAGCTTCAGCCTGGGTCCATACCTTTATATGTGGCAAATGGAGCCCAAACAGGGACTTCTAGCAGGAGACTTAACAAGAGTCGGACCAGCGCCATAGCCTGTCTGAGTCAAGTGAAGGGATTGACTACGCGCCCATCGCCTCCGCTAGATGGCAGTTGAGCAGCCTGGAACCACGTGGAACTCGCTCAGGAATGAGCAGAAACTGAATATAGATGTATTACAGTGAATCTTTAAAGAGTCAGGGTTGCGATATTTCAACCCTACCCCTCGTGACTATGCTTGCATGGCTTTGGAATCACGTTCCAGAATTCATGCAATTCGTCAAAAGCCTGGCCTTGCCTTTGTGTGAGGCCAAAACAGAGTGGGAGGTCAAAACAGGGTGGGAGAACTCCTGTTTCTGAACAAGAGGTGAAGGATCACAGGAGCAGGAACACAAGAATTCCCCCCCCTCCAGCTCACTCACTGGGCGGGCACTACTGGCTCAGGAACAAAAAATGCCAATATGACATCCTTCTCCCCTGGTCCCTGTGGTCAACTGTACGTAGCAACTGTTGTGTACACAACTTTGCATCTAGAGACTACAGCTACAGTCAGGAAAAGAACATGTTACGAAGCAAGACAAGGAAGAGATTTTTTCAGCCAGATCTGAAATCGACAAAAGACGAGTGATGCACAGTAAGGTTGTTCGAAGGGCAAGAAATGCAAAGACCCTACTTCGGTGAGTGGTAATATTGCAAAGGGACCCAGAAGATCTACTAGTATATTAACAGTAGCAGAAATTCTCATTTTCTGCCTACCTTGAAACAGTGGTCCAATCACCTACATGTTTTTTCCTCAAATACACAGATGTTTACCTTCATCTTATGCTTAGCACTTCTCATCTTTGTATGCTTGAAAATTTGAGACTATCCAACTGGGAGCATTGACCTGCTGAAGTACAGATTCTCTTCCCATCCACACTTCACAAAGGAGAATCAGTGTAATGTGCTTCTGCCTCTGTTACTTAGAAGCCTGTTAAGTTCATGACCTCCTTTCCACAACAGTGCACCCCACAAGACAGTTTCCTAGCCTGGAAGTACAGCCAGCACATTCCTACACCTGTTGTTTTGATCCTATTCCCACAGGACAGGTTGTAACCGTATGTTACTGGAAGAATTAGAATACAGGACAAACTGAATCGCACACACATTTCTATGTATTTTGTTTCAAATTTTTCTTGTTAAAACTATCTAGAATAGATTTTAAATTGGGTGAAAACAACTCATTCTGTTCAGTGATTTTGCTTTCCAGCTCAGTTCTTCTAACTGCACTGTCTGAAGTCAGCAGCCTGTTTTCCCAGGCAGTGTCTGCTGCTGGCAG
>JANHFX010153641.1:0-11403 GCA_027560015.1 Chloroceryle amazona
GATTTTACTTTTCAGTTCAGTACTTCTAATTAACAGCACTTTCTGAAGTTAGAAGCATGTTTTTGCAGTGTCTGCTGTCAGCAGTGATAACAGCCCATGTTTAGAGTTACTACCAAGAACTGCCCTGACCCTAAACCACGACACTGCTGTTTGTGCATGTATAACAGGAATTCACACTATGCTTTAAACTTTCCCACATCAGGGCAGGAATCTCAAACATGTTCAGTAAGGTGTCTTTAAGTCTATCACAAGCTTGTGTTATCTGAACACAGATGTTCTACTTGTCCAATACAGAAGGCTATTACCTTGCTAATCTTCTGTTATTTTCCCACAGGTGCTGAGCTATGAAAGCAGCTACTTGAGTTTGTGAGGTGCTTTCCCTTTCCAGTCTGTCATGTAGATGCACACACGAAATATAATACACTGGAATCTCAGTTAAACACAGTAGCTGTTAACATGGTGAGTACCCATATAAGCATACAGGTGGCTGTTTTACATGAGGCCGCAGGCCATTGCAGTGCCTGTGCTACATGGCTTCGTGGCTCAAGCAAAGGTATAGACATTCCTTTGATGGCCTATTGCACTTCATGAGCTAATTGTGCCCCTTGTACTCGGCCTACTCTGGTTGCATTATCAACCAGAGGCAGTGCCATGCAATGTGGATCAGCCCCTTGTCAAGACTGGCAAATTGACTACATTGGTATTCTCCTACCTTTCAGAAGAAATTTTTGTCTTGACTGCAGTAGACACATATAGGTGAATATTGGTAGTTTTTCCTAGTGCAAGGGCAGGTGCAACTGACACTGTTGCTGCCCTCACCCAATTATGTATGTGTTATGGCACACCAATGAATATCCAGAGTGATCAAGGAACCCATTTTACTGCCCAGCAAGTCCAAGATTGGGCCAATGATATGGGCATATGATATTTGTATCACCTACAATATATCCCAACATCAAATAGTCTGATAGAGTGTATAAATGGCCTCTTAAAAGGACCAAATACAAAAATTGACAGATACGCACTCACTGAAGAGGTGGGGGGAGGTGCTGCAACAGGCAGTGTTCTACCTGAATAATTGTCATGTTGGGAGAACAACACCCTCTGAGCATTTGAGAGATGCACCTGATCACACTGTAATTATTCATATACAGCAAGAAGACCTGATGGGACAACTGTGGATGGATGGCACATCACTTCAGCTGCTCACAGGGCAAGCAAGAAATCTTGCTCCCTTCACTACTGCTATCCCATAGGCAACAGGTGGGAAGCTACATAGCACACCCAATACTGGCTTTGCACTGACATCACCTATCACAGACTTGCAGTGGAGTCCAACTTTATGGAAACCAGAAGAGCTACCATTATCAGCCCTCCATTGCTGCAATTGTGATGATCATGAAATATCTTGGGCAGCAGGTCAATATTTATTTACCATTTCTGTTAAATCATCCAAAACAGGTCGATTTATCCTTACTGAACCACATTCTGCTGGTGTACTACTTGTCGGTACAAGGGTATAACAAGCGGCCTGGAACACAAGCAGTCCCTGTAGTTATCTTTGGGGATGGGCAAGGGATTACTGCTATTCTCCCCAATAAAGGAGAAAATGTGCTCTGTGTGTCTACCAACAGGTTAACTCAACAAGCACTATGAATGGTGGACTTTTGTTCCCTGTTCTGTTGGGAAGCAGCATTGCAGATTGATGGGTACCATGTGGCAAAGATACTACAAATGTATGGGTACTGTTAGCACACAGTACATCAACCTTCTGTTTACCTCACACTGTAGCTGTGGGGGATCTGATGGAAACATTTTTTTTATGAATCAGTACTCCACTGAATGTTTTGCAGAATTATACTCTATTGAAAAGTTTTCAAATGCATGTGACTTTTGCTAACCTATATGATATGGGTACTGTCATTTCCCAATTAGATTTTCACACCTATGCTTTTCACATTGCTAATGTTAACCCCAGAGAAGCTTGTGTAATCTTTGTTAATGACACTAAATCCCGAGTAATTTAAAAAGTGCTCGTGCAAAAGTGTTCTCCAATACCACATGGCTGTGGAATATCTATTACTCAGATATGGCCACTGTTGTAGTGACCTTGATGGTATGTGCCGTTTCAACATTAGGAAAGAAAGTGATAGTATTGAAAAAGAATAAATCGCAGTGCTGGCTCAGTGCATTCATCAAACATGGGGAGATCAGTGGTTGTGGTCATGGCTGGGATCCCTCTGAGGATGGGCTGCACATTTAGTGCAGGGTAGTTTGTTTTATTTCTGGGATGTGTACTTTGGTATTGCCTGTGGAATTAAGTTGTGTTTTTTAGGACTCCATCAAACTCAGCAAGAGCTACACTCTATGGACTCAGAAGATGCCTCATAACTTGTCATGGAGGATGCATGGGGAGGAGTATAAGGTGCAAGAAGACTTTGTTACAGTAACCCATGATAGTTCACCTCCCCCATACGAGTATATAAAGTCCCAATGTGAAGGCCAAATGTAGATACGGAATTCAGACAACAGCACCTACATTACATCAGTGAGTTTGCTAATGAGCAAAATAGGACATTGAACATGTTTCATATGTTAAACAGCACAAGTTGTATTATCCATCCCTGCAGTGCTTTCCCTCGAGCTTCACTCCTGAGCAGGGTTTCACTGTGTTGGGTCCCTATTTGATTAGTGTCAGTGTGCCAGGGCTCCCACCATGGTAACATAATGCTTTCATTAAAGATAAAGCTTTCACTTGCTGAGTGTTGTGCTTTATCCCTCAGGGATACGCACCTGCTTTTTGCTTGAAACAGAGATGCTGTCTGATCTTGCAGAGATGAGGATAGAAAAGCCAAGGCAAATTGGAGCTTAATCTGGCAAGGGTTGTAAAGGGCAATAACAAAGGATTCTACAAGTACATAAACAGCAAATGGAAGACTAGAGAAAATGTGAGCCAATTGTTGAATGAAGATGAGGAACTGGTGACAAGGGACACGGAAAAAGCCAAGGTACTCAATGCATACTTTGCCTCAGTCTTTACTGACAAGACTGGCCTTTAGGAATCATAGAATCATTAAGGTTGGAAAAGACCTCTAAGATCACCAAGTCCAACCATCAACCCAACACTACCATGACCACTAAACCATGTCCTGATGTGCCACATCTACACATTTTTTGAATACCTCCAGGGATGGTGACTCCACCACAGAATCACACAGAATTACAGAATGTTAGGGGTTGGAAGGGATCTTGAAAGATCATCCAGTCCAACCCCCCTGCCAGAGCAGGATCACCTAGTTTAGGTCACACAAGAACATGTCCAGGTGGGTTTTGAATATCACTTCCCTGGGCTGCCTGTTCCAATGCCTCACCACTCTTTAAGTAAAGAAATTATTCCTAATGTCTAGTCTAAACCTCCCCTGGCAGAACTTAAGTCCATTACCTCTCATCCTATTGCTAGTTACTTGGCAGAAAAGACCAACAACCACCTCACTATAACCTCCTTTCAGGTAACTGTAAAGAGCAATAAGGTCTCCCCTCAGCCTCCTCTTCTCTAGACTAAACACCAGTTCCCTCAGCTGCTTCTTATAAGACGTGTTCTTCAGACCCCTCACCAGCTTTGTTGCTCTTCTCTGAACTTGCTCCAGCACCTCAATATCAGCACCCAAAACTGAACACAGTATTCAAGCTGCAGCCTCACCAGTGCCAAATACAGGGGCACAATCACTTCTCTACTTCTGGACACATTATTTTTGATACAGGCAAGAAGTACACCTGTCCAAGCCATGAGCCACCAGCTTCTCTATCACAATGCTGTAGGAATCTCAAGCCCCTGAGACCAGAGGGAAAGTGTGAAGTAAGGAAGATTTACCCTCCATGGAGGAATATCAGTTTAGGGAGCACTTAAATAAACTGGACATACATAAATCCATGGGGTTTGATGGGTTGCACCCACAAATTCTGAGGAAGTTGACTGATGTCATGGTGAGGCCACTCTCAATTATCTTTGAGTGGTCATGGTGACTAGGAAAGTTTCCTGAACACTGGAAGAAAATAAATGTCACTCCTATCATCCAAAAGGGCAAGAGGGAAGATCTAGGGAACTACAGGGCAGTCAGCCTCACATCAGACCCTGTGGAGGTGATGGAGAAAATCCCCTTGGAAACTGTTTCTAGACACATGAAGGCCAAGAAGGGGATCAGAAGTAGTCAGCATGGATTTACAAAGAAGAAATCATGTTTAACCAACCTGATAAGACTTCTACAATGAGGTGACTATCTTGGTCATAGCGGCGGATGTTGTTTACCTCGACTTCAGTAGGGCTTCTGACACTGTCTCAGATAATATCACCATAGACAAGCTGACAAAGTACAGATTAAATAAGTGGACAATTAGGTGGACTTAAAACTGGCTGAATGGACAAGGTTGTGAATGGCAAGGGTTGTGAGCAGTGGCACAAGTTAAGTCGGAGGTAAGTCAGAAGTGGTGTATGCCAGGGGTCAATACTGGAGTAAATACTGTTTAACATCTTCATTAAGGATCTAGATGCTGGGATGTCCTCAGTAAGTTCACAAACAAAACAAAACTGGGAGAAGTGGCTGATATGCCAGAGGGTTGTGCTGTCATTCAGAGAGACCTCAATGGGCTGGAGAATCTGTCAGAAAGGAACCTCATGAAGTTCATCAAGGGGAAATGTCAAGTCCTGCCCCTGGAGAAGAATAACGCCAGGCACCAATATATACTGGGGGCCAAATGGCTAGAAAGTAGCTCTGCAAAGGACCCCGAGGTTCTGGTGGACAACAAGTTGATCATGAGGCAACAATGTGCTCTTGTGGGAAAGAAGGCCGACAGCATAAGGAGCATTGCCAGCATGTTGAGGGAAGTGAACCTAGAATCATAGAATCATAGAATGGTAGGGGTTGGAAGGGACCTTTGGAGATCTTTGAGTCCAACCCCCCTGCCAGATCAAGAACACCTAGGGCAAACAGATCCAGGTGGGTCTTGAAAGTCTCTAGAGAAGGAGACTCCACAACCTCTCTAGGCAGCCTGGTCCAGGCTCTGTCACTCTCACAGTGAAGAAGTTTGAGGTGGAACTTCCTGTGTTTCACCTTGCTACCATCACCTCTCATCCTATCACAGGGAACCACTGAAAAGAGACTGGCCCCTTCTACTTGATGCTCACCCTTCAGATATTTGTAAACATTAATAAGATCCCCTCTCAGTCTTCCCTTTTCCAGGCTAAACAGCTCCAGGGCTCTCAGCCTTTCCACATAAGAGAGATGTTCCAGTCCCTTCATCATCTTTGTAGCTCTCCATTGGACTCTCTCTAGTATTTCCCGGTCTCTCTTGAACTGGGGAGACCAGAACTGAACACAATACTCCAGATGTGGTCTCACAAGTGCAGAGTAGAGGGGGAGGAGTACCTCCCTTGACCTGCTTCTCTATTCATCACTGGTGAGGTCACAACTGGAGCACTGTGTCCATTTCTGGTCTTCTCAGTACAAGAAAGATATGGAATTACTCAAGCAAGTCCAGTGCAAGGCTACTAAGATGACTGAGGGACTGGAGTGTCTTTCATATGAGGACAAGCCAAGAGAGGAGGGACTCTTCAGCATGGAGAAGAGAAGACTCAAAGGGGATCTTATCAGTTTTTGTCAATACCTTATGGAAGAGAATGAAGATGAGAGAGACAGACTCTTTTCAGTAGTACCCAGTGACAAGACAAAAATCAACTGGAACAAATTTAAATGTGAATTATTGACTGAACAGAAGAAAATCCTTTATTTTTTTTTATACTGTGAGAGTAGTCAAACACTGGCACAGGTTGTGGAGTCTCCATCATTGGAGATATTCAAAACCCAACTGGACACAGTCCTGGGAAACCTTCTCTAGTTGACCCTGCTTGAGGACTAGATGATTTCATGAGGTGCCTTCCAACCTAAATGATATTGTGAAAGCATGTTTACCAGCAGCTAAATTTCTCTGGAGAATTCCACTTGAAGTAACATTCTTCTGCTCAGACTACTGACATTTTTCACACACGTAATTAACCTGACATGTGGCAGATAAGGACCAGTACTATATAGCAAGCTAATACAAAGTTAAAAAACCCCTTACATTTAGGAAGACTGAGATTAGCCATCTTCCTTTAACTAACCCTATTCTCTCAGCAAATTCGAGCTTTCCTCTTAATTCCTTCCACAATATTATATTTCAAAAAAAGGTATGAGATAGAAGGTAATACACCCCTCACCTTCATTTTGGAATGCAACAAACAGGCTTTGTAAAAGTCCCATCTTCCTACCTCTTAATCAGCAAGCACCTTGTCCAAAAAGAAGCCAAAAGTGAATTTGAAAAGTTTTCCAGAACAAGTAATCCAATCTAATTTTGAATTTAAAAAGAAAAAAAATACCTCTGAATAGTAAATATATATTTCCAGTATACATAAGTTGTAAGATGGCTTGCAATGTTCAAACACAACTTATTATGACTTCCAACAGTTCAAACAATAGCTGTAACTGACGGATGTCCTATGGCTATTGTTAAACAAGAAATGGATTTGGAACAAATTATCCCATCCTTCCTGACTTTGTAATCCACTAACCTAATGCTCAGATTCTTTCTTACATTCAAGTTTAAATGCATTTTGTTCCACATAAATAGGAAGTACCCATGTAAAGCTCAGTCTGTTTAAAGCTGCAAAACAGATGAAATCATATTGCTCACCCCTATTAAGCAGGGAATCAAATATTAATACCTCATTCATAGATCTATTCAAGTGATATGAAAGAAAAATTGCTTATCCTTGACTGTTTTCAAGCTGTACTGAGTACTTGAGGAAAACAATATCTGGCCATAATTACATAGAAATCAACACTACTTAATTAAGATAGCGTGATCACAGCATTTAAACCTTGTTGCTTTTACAACTAGCAGAAAAAAGATTAGAGGTGAAATTAGATGTAGCTTTAAGTTACAAAAAGAGAGTATAAGTTTACCTCTGCAGAGCATCACCTAGACTAAAGTCTTCTTGTATCGAATTCTTATTCTTAATTAAAAAAAAAATTGCATCTCCAACTTCAGCCTTCTGGATTAGAGACTGATTTATAAACTCACTAGAGTGCAGTGGAGTTGATATAGGAAATATATACACCTATGTCTTAACTGAAGATGTTTTTAGTTTGGCTTCCTTCAGTAACAATGCTTATGCAAGTGCATACAAGATATATGCCCAAGAACTGAATTTTTCATATGGTTCACAGACAGAAATCTCATAGATATTTATGTTCTTAAATAAAAGCAAACAGACAGGGAGGAGGGACCAGGACCTGAACATTTGTAATTTTACCCTCAGTTTTTGAATGTCTGTTTCCCACAAGTGAATACAGTAAACCTTCAGTTGCCACCAAATCTTTATCTAAAATATTGTTTTGTAGTGATTAATGGAGAGTTACAGGAAAATCTTATCATAACTTGTTTAAAAAGTCAGTCACAGCCAATCAAGACAAATCTGTAGGATACAAAGCCTCATTAGCTCTGCTACTCAGTTATGTATTTAAACAGTCTGCTACAACAGAATGCCTTAAATGAACATAGAAGTACTGTAAATAACTGTCTGAAATCCTTTATCTACTTCATAATGGCATTTGATGAAAAACATCTTACTCTTAACCCATTCAGTAAGTGGGAACCAGCATTATAACATGATCCCCTACCCTTAAATCCATTGTTGAAGAGAGGAAGCTACTCTCCACTCTAATTTCAGTTTTTGAAATATAAAACTATTCACAGATAAAGGTTACCTCTTTAAAATTAATTTGTGTCCCAGTTACTGAAAAAGAAAGCAGGAAATAAGAAAGCAAGAAGAGGCAGTAGGGTGGCCCTCTACGTTAGGGAGAGTTATGAATGACTACAACTTAATGATGGTGATGATAGTGTTGAGTCTTTATAGGTAAGAATCAGGGGGAAGTCCAACAAGGCAGATATCATGGTGGGAGTCTGTTATAGACCACCCAACCAGGATCAAGAAGCGGATTAAATACTCTAGAAGTTGGGAGAGATTTCACAATTACTACCCCTTGTTCTCATGGGGGAAATCAACTTTCCAGATGTCTGCTGGAAATACAATACAGCAGAGAGGAAACAGTCCAAGAGGTTGCTGGAGTGTGTGGAAGAGAACTTCCTGACATAGCTGTTGAGAGAGCCAACTAGGGAAGATGCCCTCCTGTATCTGCTGCTTGTGAACAGAGAAGGACTTGTGGGTCATGTGATGGTTGGAGGCCATCTTGGACATAGTGATCACAAAATGATAGAGTACTCAATTCTTGGGGAAATAAGAAGGGGGCTCAGCAGAACTGATACCTTGGACTTCGGGAGGCCAGACTTTGACCTGTTCAAGAGCCTGGTTGACAGAGGCCCTTGGGGGGCAGTCTCGAAGGGCAAAGTGGTCCAGAAGGGCTGGACATAGTTCAAGATGGAAGTCTTAAAGTGGCAGAAGCAGGCCTTCCCCATGTCCCAGCACATGAGTTGGCAGGGAAGAAGACTGGCCTGGCTAAACAGAGAGATTTGGTTGGAACTCAGGAAGAAAAGGAGAGTTTATGGCCCTTGGAAGAGAGAGCAGGCCACTCATGAGGATGACAAAGATGTAGTGAAGCAATGCATGGAGAAAAATAGAAGGGCCAAAGCCCAACTAGAACTTAATCTGGCTACTGATGTTAAAGACAAAAAAAATGGTTCTATAAATACATCAACAACAAAAGGAGGACTGAGGAGAATCTTCATCCTTTATTGGATGCAGGGGGAAACATAATGACCAAGGATGAGGAAAAGGCTGAGTACTGAATGTTGCCTTTACCTCAGCCTTTAGTAGTAAGACTAGTTGATCCCTGGGTACCCAGACCCCTGAGCTGGAAGACAGGGACAGGGAGCAGAATGAGACCTCCATAATCAAAGAGGAAATGGTCAGTGACCTGCTACAACACTTAGACATACACAAGTCTATAGGGCCAGATGGGTTACTCCCAAGGGTACTGAAGGACTTCTCTGATGTGCTCACCAAGCCGCTTTCCATCATTTACCAGCAGTCCTGGATAAATGGGGAGGTCCCAGTGGACTGAAGGTTTGACAATGTGACACCCATCTACAAGAAGGTGTGGAAGGAGGATCTGGAGATCTATAGGCCTGTCAGTCTGACCTTGGTGCCAGGGAAGGTTATGGAGCAGAAGATATTGAGTGCCATCACACACCATGTACAGGACCACCAAGTGATCAGGCTCAGTCAGCATGGTGTCATGAAAGGCAGGTCCTGCTTGACTAACCTCATCTCCTTCTATGACAAGATGACAAGCCGAGTGGATGAGGGAGGGGCTGTGAATGTTGTCTACCTGGCCTTTGACACTGTTTTTCACAGCATTCTCATGAAAAAACTGGCTGCTCATGGCTTGGATGGGCATATGCTCTGATGGGTAAGGCACTGGCTAGACATCCAGGCCCAAAGAGTTGTGGTGAATAGCATTAAATCCAGCTGTCATCCAGTCAGAAGTGGTGTTCCCAAGGGTTCATTATTGGGGCCAGTTCTGATTAATATCTCAGGAGAGACCTTGCTCTCTACAACTACCTGAAAGGAGGTTGTAGAGAGGTGGGTACCCATCTTTTTTCCCAAGTAACAAGCGATAGGACAAAAGGAAATGGAGTCAAGCTGCACCAGGGGAGGTTTGGGTTGGACATTAGGAAAAATTTCTCCACTGAAAGAGTTATCAAGCACTGGATCAGGCTACCCAGGGAAGTGGGTGAATCATCATCACTAGACATGTTTAAAAGTCATTTAGATATGGTGCCTCAGGACACAGTTTAGCAGTGGGCTTGGTAGACTTAGGTTAGTGGCTGGACTTGATGATCTTAAGGGTCTTTTCCAACCTAAATGATTCTATGATTCTATGAAACATGAAATGTGAGAAATGAGCTCTTTGAAGGTTAGATAACTCTTTAGGACCCTTGCAAACAGAGCTTAGAAGCTGAAACAAGCAGTTCTGTGATGAGCTGCAGAGATGTTTTTAACCCAAAAAGGAAGTACTTTTCACTAGGAACCATTCTTTATAGAGAACAAAAATATCCACATTGAGACTACTTAAAGAAATAGAAGACCTTCTAAAGTTTCAGAGATCTGACTCAGTCTTGAAGAGAAGGAATTTATTTTTTTTTTAAAAATTAGAAAAACAAGAATACTAAAACAATTGAATGAGACCTAGCTTTCTGTGAGAATGAGAAAAAGGATAAATTTTCTAAAATCTGTTCCAAATCATAAGAAAGAGAACAGATTCCCTACAATTTATTGAATGAATCATCAAATTGATAAGGGAATAACTATCAACTTTAATTTCTAGGAAAGTGGTTTTGCTAGCAGCTGTAAAGAACTGAATTATTCAGCCACAGCATATCAACAATGGAGAGAAGTAAAAGAGGCATGATGGAAAATGAAAAAAAACAAAACAAAAAAGCACCCCAATCAGATCCAAATATCTAGCCAATATGGCAAAATGTTTGTTTGAACAGAGACTAGTATTTTTTTCTTTTTGATTCTAAATAATGTTATGTTATACTACACCAAGGCTAGGAACAGTATATGTGCCTGATAGCCCAAGTATGCAACCAAGAGATGGAGTAGAAGAAACTACAAAAGTATTTGGAGTACACTCGCAATTTAAAGAAAATCTACAACAGGAGGGGGTGGAAGGGGGTAGATATGTGTCAGTCAAGTATCCTCATTCATGCTATACATTCTCTACTAAGGTAATGTCTTGTTAAAATTATCAAGCAAAAAGATGCTCAGTATATTACAGACCTCTTCAGTAAAGTTATGCCACTAACAAAACAGGTTTGAAGAAGAAGCTTTCATAGATTCCAGCAAAGGAAACTTATTAGAGTAGACTCACAGAAACAGTAGACAAGCAAAGAAACCCCTCTTCAAAGGAGTGGCTTTATCATTAGTGTATACGCTAGTCAGGAATATTTTGGGCTACATGAGGCATACCTCTTAACACTGCATTTCTTTTCAGTCTGCCATCCAGAGACCTGAAAAGACAGAAAAATAATCTGAAAGTTAGCATTCAAAACTCCTTAAAATCCAGCCACCACAGAGAATTTTTAAACTACTAAGATCACTGTATTGGGTCTGTCTGAGCTGGAGTTAATTTTCCCCACAGCATCCCTCCCAGTGCTGTGCTTTGCATTGAGAGCTGGAAAGGTGCTGATAACACACCCCTGTTGTGGCTACTGCTGGGCAGGGCTCACACGGAACCAAGGCTGGTTTTCAACATTCCCCCTGCAGTAGGATGGGGTAGACAAGATCTTGGGAGGGGACACAACTGGGACAGCTGACCCAAACTGACCAAAGGGATATTCCAT
>JANHFX010153642.1:0-11402 GCA_027560015.1 Chloroceryle amazona
GCCCCCCCCCCTCCCTTTACAGAAACCCAAACAAAGCTGTTTCCCCAAACCCGCCTCGGTTTACCCGGGATTTGTTTCCAGCCCGCCCCTTAACAGATCCACCACTCCCCCCCCCCCCCCCAAGTTTTAGCTGCATTTCTGTTCCATCTGGGGCCCCTGTGCTTGGAGGAATGCCAGTAGCTCCTAGGGATAAAAAAAAAAAAAAAAAGCTCTCTACAATTTGGGACTGTTGGGATAACGTGAACAGGCAGCCACAGCATCTGCATCCATTTCCAGTTCTGATTCTGGACTGTCCCAAGAGGCTTTGAGCAACTCTGAGCTCTTTCTGTTGCCTAGTGAAGGTGATTCCATGGCAGTGCAGAGTGAATGGGACATCATGTTGTGACTGAGCAGCTCCATTTACCCCATGGGCCAGTCTGAGGGGCAGGGAGGCTGCACAGCAGAGATAGAGGCCGAATAGGTGACAGTGTACAGAAAAAATATTCTGCCATGGTTTTAACCCGTTTGCTGTCTTAAAGTGTTCCCTTCTCTTTTCAGCAAAAGATAAAATATAGAAACTTCTACAGATGTTGATGAAGGTAGGGGTAATTCCTGCTGTATTTGTCCATAGTCCAGCTGGTGTTTCTGTTCCTAAATCATGCAGTATGTGAGCAGAGATCCCCTTTTCAGCTCAGTAAGTGCTGTTCATTGTGCTCTGGATGTAACTGTTTCTCGCCTGTTAAACAGAGGACTTATCCTGTACTAGCTCTGGGTTCTGACTCCATCATGGTCCCGAGCCCTGACAAATGCAGAAACACCACTTTGTTTTGAGGAGCGGGACGGGATACAGAGCACTTTGTTTCTATGCCTGAGGCCTTTCTCAGATAACCACTCAGAGCCTTGCTAGGGGGAATCGACAAGAGTGAGAAGCCTAAATTTCAGAGCTGTCAGACCAGAAAAGCATCCTGGTAAACATCAGGAAGCCTGGTCATGGATGAAGTAAAGGCTCTCCAGCACTTCACATTGTTGCTAGCACATTTGAGGAAAAGTTCCTTTGTTTTGAGGACAATGGCTTGCTTGCCTCCAGGGATCCTAGTATGGGCTTCTTTCTTGCCTGTGTTACAGCTCAGGAATAAAAAATAAAGAACTAATTGAGGAAAGTAACTATGAGCAACCCCATAAAGGGTGGGTTTGTTCTCCCCTAGCACAAGCATTTTGCTCCTCTGGACTCACTCCAACAGGTCCATATCTCTCCATGCTGAGGACTCCAGGGGTCTCACCAGAGCAGAGAAAAGGGGCAGAATCCCCTCCCTTGATCTGCTGCCCACGCTGCTTCAGATGCAGCCCAGGATGCAACTGGCTTCTGGGCCACAAGCGCACAGTGCCGGCCCGTGTACAGCTCTTCATTCATTGGTACCCCCAAGTCCTTATCCACGGGCCTGCTCCCAATCCCTTCATCCCCCAGCCTTTGTTGATACTGGGGGTTGCCCTGCCCCAGGTGCAGGGCCTTGCACTTAGCCTTTTTGAACCCCATGATGTTCAGACAGACCCACCTCTCAAGCCTGTCCAGGTCCTTCTGGATAGATCCCATCCCTCAAATATCTCAACCATACTGCTTACCTTGGTGTCATCTGCATCTAGATGGGTTTGCTTGTTCACAGGCTATAGGCTGATGAGAGCCATATGGGACAGGGCTGCAAAATACACAGACCTCAGGGCCATCCCAGGGAGCTGCAGCCCTGAAAGCAGGCATTGAGCAAGCTCAGCTTGCCTCTCCTACAGCGAGCAGGCTGTCTTCATCCAGCTCCTGTTCTTAGCTGCCTAATCAGAGGAGACAGCAAAGAGACTCACACTGACAGGTCTACTCCTGTTAGTATGGCTGTGCCTGCGAGGGAAGCATCTTTGCAGCAGGCAATGTGGTGGCCGAGCACTTTCTGAGCTCCGGGAAGGCAGGTGATGCCCATGCAGGTGAGAAGGCAGCTTGTTTATGCCTGTGCCACGCCATGTCTTCCCAGGGGGGACCTGCAGCAGGCAAGTGATTTGATTACTGAGAGTAGCTCAGCTCAGAAAAGTCTCAGGTTTCTTCAAAAGCAAAAAGAAGAAGGTTCCTAAGACCAGCCCAGCTGGAAAAGGACTATCTTCTGGTTAGAAACACATAGTGACGCAAGTTACTCCTTTCTTCAAAAACAGTATCCCCCCTGACCCTGTCCCACTCTGCATGCACACACATTTTTAGGTCCAGTTTAAAGGGATTCTGTATGAGGTGCACATCAACAGGGCCTCAGATACCCTGTCCCTCCCCACCCCAGCACCAGGGATCAGTTCAGGTATTCACAGAACTCCAGGACTTTCATCTAAATTAGCCTTTAAAAACTTCATCTGGCTTTGCTCTTCCAGACTCTGGACAGTCCTGGAGCCAAGCTGCAGACAAAAGGCAGTTCAAAATCTTTCACCTCTTAGGAAAGATTAATAGCTCAGAAAGAGCCTTTTCTTGAAGATATCCAGTCCATTTTGTAGAGGGAGGGAGAGAAATCCTGATAGTCATCAGTGAAGGAGTTGTGGCTTGGAAGGGACCTAGCAGTCTCCTTGCTCTGGATCAAGCTCCACATTGCAAATTACCCCCAGATCCCCATCCTTTGCTCACCTCTAGTGTGCTCACACAAGCAGGAGGGTGCAAGACACCTCCTTGATAACCCAGCTTCTTCAGGAACAGGATTTACTTGAATTTGCAGGAGCTGGACAACAAAACTGCTGACCTTTTTCTGAAAAACAATTCACTGAGGGCTTTTTTGGCTTGCTGCCTGAACTAAGCTGTAAAGTAAATGCAGCTGGGCTGCAGGGAAGGTTTTAGTGCAGGGGCATGAGAGAGACATTTCAGATCTGCAGTGAGTCCTGTTGCATGGGGTAGATGAAAGGAAACTCACTAGGTAGAGAAATAAAACTCCTGATGCAACAAAGCAGTGGAAATTCTCTATCTCTTTTTTAAGTATCTCAGGAAACAGGAATGGAGGAGCTTAGATAGCAGGAGTATAACCAGTTGGGTGAAATATGACAGAGTGAGATCACAGAATCATAGAACAGTTTGGATTGGAAGGGACCTTAAAGATCATCTAATTCCAACCACCCTTCCATGGGCAGGAACACCTCTTCCTAGACCAGGCTCCTCAGATCCCAGTCTGACCTGGCCTTGAACAAATCCAGGGATGGAGCATCCAGAGTTTCCCTGGGCAACCTGTACCGGTGTCTCATCACCCTCACAGAGAACAACTTCTTCTAATCTAAACTGATCAAAATGACTTCTGTCTTGTACTACTGTGTTTCTTCAATATCCATATTCCTTCATCACCTCATTATCTGCTTTTTTTTTTTTCCTTGACATTTTATCTCAGACATCTCCTCTGATACAGAAGTTTTAGAGAGGCTGATGTATCTCCATCAGACTCATCCTTGTCCTGGGTACCTTCACCCAAGTGCATGGCAGAGAGGTGTTGGGCTTGGCTACATACAGGACACATTGCTTTCATTTTAGCCAGACAACAGACTTACTATGGACTTAGAGGTATCAAGGTGCTCTCTGGCTGTGAAGAGCAGATCACGCTGCCCATGTGCATCAGCTGATATCTGGCACATTTTGTCCTTCTCTTGTCAAGGTCCCTCATTTATCCAGCACCAGCCACTTTGTTCTGTCCTTTATGGTCTCCCTGGAAGGTATTTTAGACAAGTGCTCCCTCCTTGACTTACCTTGGTGGGGGGAATTGCTCCTTCTCTTCCTCCGCCATCTCCATGGGTCAAACCTTGACTCTTGCCCACAGAGATGCTTCTTCTTGGGTGCACAGAGAGGCCATGATGGAAGGGGCCGATCTGAGGCCAAGTCCCACACATATGTGGCAGGGCTGGTAGTTCATGGGCAGGTGACATGTCAGCACCACCCCTCAGGAGGAGCAGCAAGATGTTTGGGCTCATGTTGTCTCAGCATCTCCTCTGGACTGCAAATACAGTTAAAAAGAAATGTGTAGAGTGTATGGGCATAGTCCTACACCCATCCCTCGCTAGGAGAGCTACATCTGCTTTGCATTCATGGCAGGTTCAAGTCTCAGTCAAATCTTAGACAATATCAGCTCTTAAATTGCTAGATCATGTGTCTCACAAGAGTCCTTATTCCAACTTCCTGTTGCTGACACCTCACTCAAAAGCATACACCTGCAGTGCACTTAGCCAAAAGGAAATTTAGAATCATAGAATCATTTTGGTTGGAAGAGACCTTTAAGATCATCGAGTCCTACCTTCGACCCAGCACTGCCTGGTCACCACTAAAACACATCCCTCAGCACCACATCTACACACAGCTTTGAAACACCTCTGAGAATGGGGACTCTACCACTGTCCTGGGAAGCCTGGGCCAGGGTTTCACAACACTTTCGGGGAAAAAAATTTTTCTTCATGTCCAACATAAACCTCCCCTGGTGCAACTCAAGGCCATTTTCTCTTGTCCTATCACCTGTTCCTTGGCAGAAGAGACTGACCCCCACCTCGCCCCAACCTCCTTTCAGGGAGTTGGCAAAAGTCAGAAAGCCCCCCCAGTCCTCCTTTTCTCCAGACTGAACAATCCCACTTCCCTCAGCCTCCCTCCACATGACTTGTGCTCTAGACACTTCATCAACTTAATTTCCCCTTCTTTGGCCATGCTCCAGCCCCTCAATGTCCTTCTTGGAGTGAGGGACCCAAAACCAAACCTGGTGAGGTGTGGCCAGGGGGCTGATCCCTGTCCTAGTCCTGCTGGCCACACTAGTGCTGATACAAGCCAGGATGCTGTTGGCCTTCTTGGCCAGCTGGGCACACGTTAGATTATCTCCAGTTGATTGTTAACCAACACTCACACATCCTTTTTCACTGGGTAGTTTCCAGACACTTTTCCCCATGGCTGGAGTATCATAGGGGGTTGTTGTGATCCAAATGCAGGACCCTTCATATGATCCATACCCAGCAATAAACCACCTGCAGACACGCAGCCCCCAGTCTGATACATTGGGACCTTTAAGCAGCGATGTCAACTAGGGCCACCTTTGCTGCCTGCCTTCTGCTGCTCAGCTGTACAAGGCAGAGCTCTCCTTCCCTTTGAACCACATCTGAACATCACTTCTGCTCCATGCAAGGCATGACTCATTGATGGATTAGCCCGGCTCTGTCACACAGCAAGGCAATACAGCAGAAAAACAAAAGACCGGTGCAGCTGTGCAGAGACAGACCCAAGCCCACAGAGCAGGGAAAATATCCTTCCTCTCTCTAGGACCCTGGTAATTGCATCTGGATTGCATTGAGCTTCTGGCAGGTCATTCCCAGAAAGGCTGACAAACCAGAGCAAGCTCAAAGCTGATTAACAACACACAGCCTGGGTCTGGAGGGATTGATTTATGTGGAGGGATTTGCAGAGTTCAATAAGGCTTGCTCAGCCAAGTTATGATTAAAGGAGATAACAACCTAGAAATACCTGTGGGCTAAAAATCTGATGACCCATCACTGTGGGGCTGTCCAGAGGTTAACCTGAAAGCCTGGAGATAATGAAACACACTGCATAGCAGAGGTAGGCTCATCCCCACTGAGGACTGAACACACATGCAGCAGCAGCAGCTGCCATGGGGAAGAAGGTGTCCCAAGGGCTCAAGAAGGGGAGGACCCCTCGTATGGTCCCAGAGGGGCTGCAGAACTGCAATAAGCCATTGGGAAGGGAAGGGTTGCTTTTCCCGTGGGAGAGTGAGGAGCAGAGCATCAGCTATCATGCGGCTTTGGGACAGACCATGAGCTTAGGTCTCTCCCAGCTTCTCCTCCTCCTCATCTGGTGTCCCCTGGAGCAGATGGCCAGTATCAGCAAGGCTTGCAAGAGCCCAACAGCACAGGCTGTGCAGGGCTCCCTTTTCCCCAGAAACTGGTTCAATTTGCTGGGTGATTCAGCAATGTATTGATTTAACTATCTGCAGACAAAAGACCTCTCTCTGGGTCACGATTTTTAGTGGAGGACTTCAGTCTCCTGCATTAGTATTTTAATAGATTTACTGGTTCGTCATTTCACCTCTTCAGAGGGAGGGACATGAGGGCAGGGATGGTGGGAGGCGAGGAGGGGACTTGGACCAGAGCACAGGCTGGGAGGCTTAGGTTTTCTGCAAGCAGACAATGAAATGGAGGCTGTTCAATATAGAGAGGCACCACTTCCTAATGGTCTTCAAACCACATTTGCTTAACATCACCCCAAAAGCCACCTGCTTGGCTAGACTTCTCCAGCCTGCAGCTCAGAGGAGGATGAAGGACCAAGATGCAATGGCAGAAGACACCAAACTCAACTGTGAGGGGAGAACAGACATCAGCATCCTACAGATTGGCTGGAGAAGACACCTCACTTAACTCCTGTTCATCAGCATAAGAATCCCCGACAGAGGTGCTTCTGCATGACTGCAGGACATGTTTTCCAAAAAAAAAGTGTGAACCTTTTTTTCCTGTATGCACACAAGCAGCATTCAGACCATAAGCCAGGACCTAAACTGCTATCAGTCATCACAGCCTTAAGGGAATCCACGCTGATTTACACCAGCTCAGATCAGGCATCTCTGAAAAGGAGAGATTTCTTTACCATGTGGCTGCTATGACAGCTGTCCTTGTCAGCCCAAACTCCCAGTTCAGCCCTGCCTCTGGTTCTCTACATAATCCCACATACACCATTATACAGAATTACTCCTCCAAGAAGTCCATTTTCAATGAAAAAAAAAAAAAAGGTTTGTTTTTTTTTTTCCAGACTGCTCTTTATTGAGCTCCAGCAGGCCTCCTCTGTCCAGGGGATCAGGCAGCCTTCATCTTCTCTGCACAATGGAAAGGATCCCAAACTGATTTTCTTTTCCCCAAAACCATGAATCTACCACCAAACTCAGATGAAGCTGATACCCTCCAATGTAATAAACAATTTTTTCAGCATACTTTCAGGGACAAGCTGTTGTCACATCCTTGGGCCATCAGGAAAATGAGCTTCAACTGAAAAATGAGGCAGGAGCTCCATGGCTATAGAGGCTCAAATCACCTTGACAGAGGAAGGATGAGCTTCACCCCAACCCTTTCCTTACATTGAACTAAATGAATGAACGGGACAAAACTGCATCATCCAACTCCATTACAAAGAACGCTACTTGGAAGGTCCCAATCCACTGGCCACTAAGATATTTGCAGCATCTCAAACCTGCATGAGTCATTGCAACTCCTGACCCAAAGCCAGCCTGTGTGTGAAGCATCAGCACAACTCACTGCGCAGCTCAGGAACAAGACGGAGGTCACATGGAGAATGCCACCTCTAGCCCACTCACCTATGTAAACCTCAAAGTTTGTAAGAGAACTTTAATAACAAAGAAAAAAGAAAACACCCCGAAGCCTGAAGTGAGAGCCACCAACAATACCTGTTGCTCCTTGGAGCAATACAGACAGGTTTGAGTAACAGCTTTTTCACCTGTTGTTCCAGCCCCATTCAAGGCTAGTGATGAAGAACTTATCCACCCCACCAAGTGCAGGTAAAACACACTCTGACCACACAATCACCCTGGATACAGAACACCAGGAGGGCTGTGCTTGCTCACAGAATTTCAAGGAAACAAGTCAATCAGCTTAGGAGAAACACTATCAGAAAAGGGAACAGGAGATTAAGACGAATCTTTTAAAGTCAACCAACAGAGCAGTTTGAGAGACAGAAGCTGCTGAATTTGCCCTTAGGCTTTAGTGAATGAGTCATTTTCTTCTCTTACTATAAATGTCATTCTTTAGTGGCTTTGCCTTTTAACATAGCTTCCCTTTCTCTGCATCGCTGGAAGATAAAGTGGCAAGTACAGTTAAAAGATAGGTTTCTAATACAGAGGAAAGGGTGGTTGGTTCCCCAGTCAAATGCTTATTAGGGCATTTTTCTCCTGTGTCTGGGGCTGGCAGTGGAGGGCCACCAAGGGGGGTCTTCGCTGCTGCTTTGTCTGGCTCAGCCAAGAATGGGAGGAATGCGGGAGGGCTCTTTGAATCTGGTCTGCAAAACAGATGGCTCTAGATCTCCATGAAAGTGCTATCTCTGTATAAGCACATATCTGTCCTGGCCCATGACTTTACATTCTCAAGAAATGAGTAACAGAAATACACTTTTTACCCAAAGATCTCAAAGTGAACCTAGACCCTAGAAAAGAAATCAGCCAGGAAAGCGAGTTCAGCCACAAGACCAAAATCATCTGGGAGACACGTGACAAATTCAGGAACCAAGTCCTGTGCATGGACTCAGATACCACCTACATTCCTCCCTCCAGGACTGGCAATTCTTAAAACTTCCCTGCTGAGGCCAGAGCAACTTTCATCTAAGGGTTTTTAGTCAGTGGGTTCATACAGAGGATGGCAGGAAGAAAATGCCCTTGAAATTTGTCAGAGGCAATGGTTTAATACTCCAGCACTTCTCATCAACTTCATCTTGCTGATGTTGGCCTTGTAGACCAAGGTCTAGTTAAAAGATATCCCACCTACATGTCAAACATGGTTGCTTCCAACCTAGTAACCTAGAAGGCTCTTTCCAACCATAGAACTCTTTCCAACAAAGCTCAAAGGCTTGAGTGGATCATCGCTGCTTTCCTGGGTGTGTCAACACCACACTTGGAGGTCACCAGCCAGCACAGACACCAGAAGCATAGTAAGTACCAGAATACTATATCCCTCACCAGTCTCCAGTGAGACTGCAGGCAAGTAACCCTCACGATGGAGCAGTGAAATTCTAGGGTTTGGGGTTTTTTTTCCCTCATTTATTGCTGAGAGAAAATCTCTCCAAGATACACTGATGGATGCAGAACTTGATTACATGTCAGCGGAGTCTATGCAAGTAGGTGGCCACTCTCACACTTGTGAAAGGGAAGCTCAGCACAAGCTATTTATAGGATACAGAGGATGCGGACCTATTGGAGTAGGTCCAGAGAAGGGCCATAATGATCCGAGGGCTGCAACCTCTCTGCTGTGAGGCCAAGCTAAGAGTGTTGGGGTGGTTCAGCCTGGAGAAGAGAAGGATCCAGGGACACCTTATTGTGGCCTCCCAGTATCTGAAGGGAGGTCCTGCAAGAGAGCTAGGGAGGGACTATTTACAAGGGCTTATAGTCATAGGAAGAGAGATAACGGCTTCAAACTGGAAGAGGGGAGATTCTGATTAGAAATGAGGAAGAAGTTATTCACTGTTAGGGTGGTGAGACACTGTTAAAGGTTGCCCATGGAAGCTTTGGTTGCTTCATCCCTAGATGTGTTCAAAGACAGACTGGATGCAGCCTTGCACAACCTGGTCTAGTGGGAGGTATCCCTGGCCATGGCAGAGGGCTTAGAACTGGATGATCCTTTCCAACCCAAACCATCCTACCTACACCTCTGCAGGGAAGGCAGCATTGATGCAGCCTCCAAGTAGCTCAGCCTGTTGCAGGAGGTGTTAATAAAGGTGCAGATCCCAACTGGGTATTTTACAGCATCATTAGTCCACTCCATGGCTGAGAGATGTTCGCCTGTGCTTTGGCTTTGAGCATTCTTAATGACACAATAAGCTGATCTGCAAAATGTGTGTCTAATCCTGGAGAGGTTTTTTTCCAGCTGACTATTAATGAGATGTGGTCTCCCTCCCTGACAAGCTCCCCTTTAGGTTCACTTTGTTCTCTGCCTGATGGATTGAACCCCTCCACGAGACACATTCAGAAGAGGCTGCTTTGTGGCAGTGAAGAAAAAAGCATCCTACAAAAACATGCTTTCCCCTCCACATCCATGACAGCTACACACAGAGCACCACCACCACCACAGCAGAAAGCCATCCTTGTGTGGCAGGGAGGAAGCTGAACCCCTCGCTGTAGGAACTGCTGGGCAACTCATTGCACGCACACACTAATTCATCCCACGTGCACACAAGTGCAGCCCCAGCGCAGCCTGTGCTTTGATGCAGCCGCCTAAGGAAGCAGAGCAGATGTGCCCCACGTGCTCTATAACCATCATCAGGAAGTTATCAACACCATGAGGCCTGCAGGCAGGGAAGCAAGTTGCCTTTGGCTGAGGATGAAGGCACCTTCTTGATTTGGACAACGACAGCTGGACCCAGCTCACACTCTCTGCAAACACCCCAGTGTTTGAGTCCTCTTTGCTCTCTACACAGTGGAGTCTGAACTGTATTTCGGTAGCAACAGCTGTTCCTTGTCTCCAGTCACCAAAAGAAGACTCCCATATTCACATCTCCATCAGGGGCAGCGCCTCCATACACAGCTCCACTCCCAGATCTCCGCCTGGGACACTCAGTCCCTTCTCAGAAGACTACTTGGAGACAGTCTAGTGGAGGCTATGAAGATGCTGAGGGGACTGAAGAATCTCTGTGATGGGGAAAGGCTGAGAGCCCAGGGGCTGTTTAGGATGGAGGAGAGCAGAGACTGAGAGGGGATCTGATCAATATCTAAAGGGTGGGGGTCAAGGATGGGACCAAACTGTTTTCAGTGATGCCCAGCAACAGGACATGGGACAACAGGCACAAACTGGAACCCAAGAAGTTTCATCTGAACAGGAGGAAAAAAAATTTTCCTGTGAGGGTGTCAGAGCCTGGCCCAGGCTGCCCAGAGATGCTCTGGATACCCCAACCCTGAAGTGTTCAAGACCAGGTTGGACAGGGCTTTGAGCAACCTGGTCTAGTGGCACCTGTCCCTACCCATGGCAGGAGAGTTGGAACTAGGTGATCTTTATCATAGAATTACCTTACCATAGAATTACATTATCATAGAATTCTCAGGGTTGGAAGTAACCTTAAAGATCATCTAGTTCCAACCGCCCTGCCAATGTCAGGGACACTTCCCACTAGATCAGGTTGCTCACAGACCCATCCAACCTGGTCTTAAAAATCTCCAAGGATGGGGCTTCCACCACCTCTCTGGGCAACCTGTTCCAGTGTCTCACCACCCTCATGGTGAAGAAATTCTTCCTAATGTCTAACCCAAATTGACCTATCTCTAGTTTTAATCCATTCTCTCCAGTCCTACCACTGCCCAACAGCCTAGAAAGTCCCTCCGCAGCTTTCTTGTAGGCTCCCTTAAGATACTGAAAGGCCACAATAAGGACTCCTCAGAGCCTTCTCTTCCCTAGACTGAACAACCCCAACTCTCTCAGCCTGTCTTCATAGGAAAGGTGCTCCAGCCCTCTGATCATCCTTGTCGCCTCCTCTGGACACATTCCAGCACATCCATATCCTTCTTGTAATAGGGGCTCCAGAACAGGATGCAGTACTCCAGATGGGGTGTCATGAGAGTGGAGTAGAGGGGGAGAATCACCTCCCCCAACCTGCTGGCCACACTTCTCTTGATGCAGCCCAGGATATGATTTGCCTTCTGGGCTGCAAGAGCACATTGATGTCTCATGTTAAGTTTCTC
>JANHFX010153643.1:0-11389 GCA_027560015.1 Chloroceryle amazona
CTTATCAATGGAGGATCTGAAAGAAAATCTTGCTTTTGGAAACTTATCCGGCACTTGGACAGGGTAGATTCCATTCTGCTCACTCACATTGGAGATGACAACCTGCCAGGAATCAATAGCATGCTTCAACGAAAGATAGCTGAACTAGAAGAGGAACAGTCTCAAGGGTCTACTACCAACAGTGACTGGATGAAAAATCTGATCTCCCCTGATTTAGGTGTTGTATTCCTTAATGTACCTGAGAACCTCAAGAACCTGGATCCTAGCCTTAGAGTAAAAAGGAGTGTAGAAGAGGCTTGTTTTACTCTCCAGTACCTAAATAAATTGTCTATGAAACCAGAACCTCTTTTCAGAAATATGGGAAATACCATTGAGCCCATCATTTTATTTCAGAAAATGGGAGTTGGCAAACTGGAGATGTACGTGCTTAATCCTGTCAAAAATAGCAAAGAGATGCAATATTTTATGCAGCAGTGGAGTGCTACTAACAAAGATAAAGCTGAATTCTTGCTACCAAATGGTCAAGAAGTAGACATTCCATTATCCTACTTGACCTCTGTTTCATCTCTGATTGTGTGGCACCCAGCTAATCCTGCAGAAAAAATAATACGAGTTCTGTTTCCTGGAAACAGCACCCAGTATAATATTCTAGAAGGACTAGAAAAACTCAAACACTTAGACTTCCTTAAACAACCAATGGTCACACAAAAAGACCTAACTGGGAACATTGCTAGTCCGGCTGTGAAACAAGCAAAGCTGAAACAACGAACAGACAGCAAGGAGAGTCTCAAGCCTACTGCAAAGACACCACCAAGCAAGCCTGTCAGAAAAGAATCTAAAGAAGAAACACCAGAGCCTGTGAAGCCTAGTCTGGCACCAGAAAAGCCTCAGAAGTTGGAAAGCAAAGAAAAGGTTCCAGTTAAAAAAGAGAAACCAGCAAAAGTGGAGACTAAGCCTACAGTGGTGGAAAAAGACATAGCAAGTAAAGAAGAAGAGTTAGTAAAATCTGAAACTCCCGAAAAACAAGCTACAGATGTAAAACCAAAAGTGGCAAAGGAGAAGACAGTGAAAAAGGAAGTCAAAACAAAACCAGAAGAAAAGAAAGAGGAAAAAGAAAAAATAAAGAAAGAAGTTTCTAAAAAAGAGGAGAAAACACCCATCAAAAAAGAGGAAAAACCAAAAAAAGAAGAGATAAAGAAGGAAGTTAAAAAAGACGTGAAAAAAGAAGAGAAAAAGGAAACTAAGAGGGAAGTAAAGAAAGAATCTCCACCAAAGGAAACTAAAAAAGAAGCTAAAAAAGAAGAGAAGAAGGAAATTAAGAAGGAAGAAAAAGAATCCAAAAAGGACATCAAAAAGGTTTCTAAAGAAACAAAGAAGACAGTGACTCCTTCAACCGAAGCCAAAAAGTCAGCAGCAAAGCCTAAACCACAAAAGAAAGAAGAACCTCCTAAAAAAGAAGCAGTACCTGCTGGAAAGCCAAAGGATAAAGGAAAAGTTAAGACTGTGAAGAAGGAGCTCAAAGTCAGTGGAGCACAAGCTGCCCTTGCAGCAGTTGGAGTCGCTGCCACAACTCTAGCGGCTGTAGCAGCTGCAGAAATTACAGCCAGTGGAAAGGAACTTGAAGCAGAGAGATCCCTTATGTCTTCACCAGAGGACTTAACAAAGGATTTTGAGGAATTAAAAGCTGAAGAAGTAGAAACGATAAAAGAAACAAAACCTCAAGTTGCACTTATAGATGAACTGAAGCTCACTCGCACAGTACAAAAAGAGGCCTTTGAAGTACAAAAAGAAAAATTAGATAATGAAGGACCTGCTGAGTCCTCTGATGAAGGCATAACTACCACAGAGGCTGAGGGTGAGTGTGAACAAACACCTGAAGAATTGGAACCTGTGGAAAAGCACCGAATTGATGACAATGAAAAGTTTGAAGATGAAGGAACTGGCTTGGAAGAATCATCTGAAGCAGGAGATTATGAGGAAAAGGCAGAGACAGAAGAAGCTGAAGAGCAAGGTGAAGACGAAGAAGAAAAAACACCACTGGATACCACAAAACCACGTATGGAGGAACCAAGAAAAATTGAAGAGAGCTCAGAAGAAATAATGGCTGAAGAAGATGCTAACATTAAAGATAAAAAGTATATTGAAAAGGCAGATTATGCAACATCAGATGAACGGGCTGAGGAAGACAGAGAAGAAGCAATAGAAAAGGCAGAAACTGAAGAGACTGAAGAAGATGAGGAGGACAAAGCAGAAGGCATCAGAGATGAAAAGGAGACTGAAAAAATAGAAGCTGAAGATTACGTGATGGCTGTGGTAGACAAAGCTGCAGAAGCTGGTGAAGTTGAAGATAAATATGGCCTACTCATAATTACACCAACAAAACGCTCAGAGCCTCAATCTCCAGCAGTTGAACCAGCCTCTTCTATCCATGATGAGACATTACCTGGTGGTTCAGAAAGCGAAGCCACTGTTTCTGATGAAGAAAATAGAGAAGATCAGCCTGAGGAATTCACTGCTACTTCAGGTTACACCCAGTCTACCATTGAAATATCCAGTGAACCAACTCCAATGGATGAGATGTCTACACCTCGGGATGTCATGAGTGATGAAACTAACAATGAGGAAAGTGAGTCACCCTCTCAGGAGTATGTAAACATTACCAAGTATGAGATATCACTGTACTCTCAAGAATTTGGCAGACCTAAACTTTCTCCACTTCCAGATGCTTTTAATGGCGTATCTGAAGGATCCAAAACAGAAGCCACAGAAGGTAAAGAATATAATGCCTCAGCTTCCACCATCTCACCACCTTCGTCATTAGAGGAAGACAAATTCTGCAAATCTGCGTTCCAAGATGTATACCGGCAAAAAGAAAGTGAAATCCAAGGCACTGCCAAATTAGAAATTAAAGAACCGTATCAAGAAGAGGCTGGTGAAAAACGTAGTCCAGCCAAGAGTCCAGTTGACAGTTTGTCCCCTCCATCACCCATTGCAAAAACACCACTGAGTGAACGTAGTGTGAACTTTTCACTCACTCCCAATGAGATCAAGGTCTCATCTGAGCCTGACCATGTTGCTTCATTGCCCAATGTACGTCAAGATGTTGCTGAAGAGCACTGTGCAAGCCCTGAAGATAAAACATTAGAAGTAGCATCTCCCTCCCAGTCTGCTGCTGGTAGTGCTGGCCATACACCCTATTATCAGTCTCCCACTGATGAAAAGTCCAGTCATCTCCCTTCTGAAGCCAGTGAAAAGTCCACAGAAGCTCCTGTTAGCTTTGAATTCAGTGAAGTCAAAGATGAGTCTGCAAAATCCAAAATAAGCCCTATGGATGAGCCTGTGCCAGATTCAGAATCTCCTATTGAAAAGGTTCTCTCGCCTCTACGGAGTCCACCACTGATAGGTTCAGAGACCACTTACGATACATTTTTGAGTGCTGATTTAAAGTCTGCCACCAGAGATTACAGAAGCCTTTCCGAGGAGAAACCTGAAAAAGAAAAATCACCTGTTCAGATGAGCCCATCTTCTGAAGCCAGCTCTGTGGGCCTTTACCAAGAAAAACAAGAAAAAAGCATGGAATTTATGGTAATTAAGGAAAACTTCAGCCTAGAAAGGAAAATGGAGGATACAGAACCCAGCAGCTCCCAGTCTTCACTGGTCTTGGATGAGCGGAAGTTAGCAGGTGATCTCTCACCTACTCAAATAGATATCAGTCAGTTCGGTTCTTTAAAGGAAGATACCAAAATGTCAATTTCTGAAGGCACTGTCTCTGACAAATCTGCAACTCCTGTTGATGAGGTTGTAGCAGAAGATACCTATTCCCATATAGAAGGAGTAGCTTCTGTCTCTACAGCATCTGTTGCCACTAGTTCATTTCCAGAACCAACCACTGATGATGTATCTCCTTCTTTGCATGCTGAGGTTGGATCTCCCCACTCTACTGAAGTTGATGACTCCCTTTCAGTGTCAGTTGTACAAACACCAACAACTTTTCAGGAAACAGAAATGTCTCCATCTAAGGAAGAGTGCCCAAGGCCCATGTCAATTTCTCCACCAGATTTCTCACCTAAAACCACAAAATCAAGAACGCCGGTGCATGATCACAGATCTCCTGAGCAGTCAGTTATGTCAGTAGAATTTGGTCAGGAGTCCCCTGAGCAGTCTTTAGCAATGGACTTTAGTAGGCAGTCTCCAGACTACCCTACAGTAGGCACTAGTATGCACCATATATCTGAAAATGGACCAACAGAAATAGATTATAGCCCTTCAGATATACAGGAGCCTACTTTTGCACAGAGGATTTCCCCTGTGGAGCAGTCATCTTACTCTCAGGAGAAAGATATTTCGGAAATTATTTCAGTTTCTCAAATTGAAGCTTCATCCTCAACTTCATCAGCTCACACACCTTCCCAGGTAACTTCACCACTGCCAGAGGAAACTTTTTCAGGTGCTGTTCCACCAAGAGATATGTCACTACACTCTTCTTTTACCTCAGAAAAGGTGCAGAGCCTAGGAGAAAAGCTGTCACCAAAGTCTGACCTATCTCCATTAACTCCAAGGGAATCTTCTCCTCTGTACTCTCCTAGTTATTCAGATTCACCTCATGCAATCACAGAGGTGGTGTCAGCTAGTCATACACCTTCATTGTCACTGCAAGTGTCCTCTGTCAAAGCATTTGCTTACCAGGAACCCCTAACAAAGCACAGTCCAGAACCTTTACTCAGCCCAGAAAAAGAAGATTCAGAGAAAAGCAGCAGGTCACCAGAAGAACTTAGTTATTCTTATGAGGCCACAGAGAAAACTACTAGGTCACTGGAAGATATTAGCTACCCATATGAGGCAGTTGGAAAATCTACTCAATCACCTCAGGCCACAGATTATTCCTATGAGACAACTGGGAAAACTGCTGGGTCACCTGAGGCCACAGATTATTCTTATGAGATAATCTCAAAAAACCTGAGGTCATCTGAAGCCACAGAATATTCTTATGAGATGACACAGAAAACCACCAGGTCACCAGGAGACCTGGATTATTCCTATGAGGTGACTGGGAAAACCACCAGGTCACCTGGGGCCACAGATTATTTCTACGAGACAACAGGGAAAGCCACCAAATCACCTGAGGCCACAGATTATTCCTATGAGAGAGTCAGGAAAGTTACCAGATCACCTGATACTATGGATTACTCCTATGAGACAACAGGGAAGACCTCTAAGTCACCAGAAGCCACTAGCTACTGCTGTGAGACAACTGGGAGAACCACCAGGTCACCAGAGGCCATGGCTTACTCCTATGAGACAACTGGGAAAGCCTCCAGTTCACCTGAAGCCACAGATTACTCATTTGAGACAACTGGGAGAGCCACCAGGTCACCCGAAGCTACTAGCTATTCCTATGAAGCAAGTGCACATTTCACTCCAGGGAAATCGTTAGCAGAATCTCGCCAAGATGTTGACTTATGCCTCGTGTCCTCTTGTGAATATAAACATCCCAAAACAGAACTTTCGCCATCATTTATCAATCCAAACCCCCTTGAATGGTTTGCAAGTGAAGAACAGTCTCAAGAACAAGAAAAGCCATTAACTCAATCTGGGGGAGCTCAGCCACCTTCTGGGGGTAAGCAGCAAGGGCGGCAGTGTGATGAAACCCCTCCCACCTCCGTGAGTGAGTCTGCGCCATCTCAGACTGATTCAGATGTTCCCCCCGAGACTGAGGAATGTCCTTCCATCACTGCAGATGCTAACATTGACTCAGAAGATGAGTCAGAAACCATTCCGACAGACAAGACAATTACATACAAACACATTGACCCACCACCTGTCCCAATGCAGGATCGCAGCCCTTCGCCTAGGCACCCTGATGTTTCCATGGTTGATCCAGAGGCTCTGCCTGTTGATCAGAATTTAGGTAAACCTTTGAAGAAGGAACTCAAAGAAAAGACGAAGACAAAAAAGCAGGGTACTAAGACCAAGTCATCTTCTCCTGTTAAAAAAAGTGATGGTAAATCAAAACAAGTGGCATCGCCAAAGCCAGCTATAAAAGAATCTCTAGACAAAATTTCCAAAACAGCTTCCCCAAAAAAGAAGGAGTCTGTGGAGAAGGCAACCAAAAATGTCTCTAATCCAGAAGTAAAGTCTCGAGTGGAAGAGAAAGATAAGGACACCAAGAATGCAGCAAATACAACAACATCCAAGTCAGCAAAGACTGCAACCACAGGTAAAGACAGATAGCAGTTCTTTAAGTGTTAAGATTTTCTTAGCTGTTGCAGTGAAGTTAGCTTGCCGTTGTATCAGCTGAGAATGTGAGAATTTGTAACAAACCCCCAAAGAAAGTCCAGGTTTTAAATATAAACCCAGCATGTAAAGTCCACATTTAAACGCATGAAATTCACTAATTTAACATTAGAAAAACCTGATGCATCAGTTTGCTCAGAGACTGTGTGAAATAGAAAGAACGTAATACTAGCTGTCTGAAGTGTTAACCAGCTAATAGAATTAAACATACCACTGTTGTAGGTGAGGTGAAATCAGTAGCAAAGTCAACCACTTTATTATTTGTGAAATAATAGAATAGAAACAAGTAGGCACAATTTCCTTAACATAATGCAATTTAATATTACAGGAGGCAAAGGATCCAGCCACTGGATGCACTTATTACTTTGCTGGATTAATTTTAAATGGAGTATTTTAAAAAATCGTGACAGTAGTAAAAGCACTTTCACTGAACCAAGTGTGTATACCACATAATCCGGTTAAAGTCTTACGTCCTCAGTGATGACTAAACATACAGAAAGTGAATGTCTTTTTAAATGGCTGTTCTGTATTCTAAGTAGTAATAAAATATTAATTAGATTACTGAAGAAGGCATTGTGCTAATCTGTTGTTTCGGCAGGCCTCAGTAGAGAGTGTTTGGGGCATACTTTGATTTTCCTGTTGTCAGGGCTGATGTTCTCTTAAAAGCTTTTTTTACAAGGAGCAGGTCTAGGATTCAGTATAAACAAACCAGCAGTCAACTGTCTTTAGTCTTCCTATTTTAAGTGTTCCTTTCTTACACCATCATTTGTGTGTTTCTATTAACATGTTTCAAAGCAGCAATATAGTTCCTCATGCTGTGTATATTACTCCAGCACTTTAGCTCCATATGAGATTCTTCTTAAAGTATAGTTCACAGTACATGCTAGAGCACAAGACAGGGCTCTATTTCATAATGACATTTAAGTGTGAAATGTAGTTTTTGGTACTTTATCCGGCATTGGTAACCACAATACAGAAAGATAAAATCACAGATTTTTTATGATAAGAAAAGATTTTGTAACATTGCCAGTAGTAAAAAACTCTGTAATTCAGGAAATCTTATGCTATCATGAAGTTTATTTGGCATATTACCCTATGATGAACATGCAGGACATGCTGGAGAACTGTAATGGACTCTGATGGCCTTACAGTATGTGACCATAAATAGAGTGTATTGCTCAGATAATTTTCTACCAAGCTTCATCATCTGCAACAAGATGAGCAGGATAACAAAACATAAATGGTGATTATCTGGATAAAATTACTGGTTGAATCCTGATTTTCAGTTCACACCATGATCCAGTGTGTATCAAAAGCCACTTTTTTTTTGAGTAGTATTTTCAATGTGCATATTTAAACTCTGAACTTCCTTTTGACCGAAGGTCATTTTAGAATGAGTAATACACTACATACAGCAGCAAAAACATGCTTTACCCTGCTTTTTGTGATAATTCACTGCTCTGTGTATGCAAATATGGATCCAGGAGGCAAACAAGCACTTGTTCTCCGTTCCCTGAAGTAATTGCTTTACAAGTTTCTCTGCCCTCCCAAGGTCCTCTTTTACCCTCTTTCTGATCATGTGTAGTATCTACCTGATGCACCTGTAAGTCAGTGTATGCATATCAACAGCTACCAAGTCTTGCTGTTTGCGGATACCCCAAACCTCAGAACAGCTTCAAATCTGCATGGCTCCTCGTGTGACCCTAGGTTTTATAATCATGTTTTAGAAAGCTGTACTTATGAATCTGGAAAATGGTACCACCATTTACTGGATGGCAATTCAGTAATCACAGCCCTCCATAGTAATTGTTGGGTAATGGTTGTATATTACTGGAAAAGGTTCAGACAGTTTTTGGTTATGTGGTACCGAGTTTTTATTGCATTACATAGTTACAGTTATTCAGGTTTTTCCATCCATTACAATCATAACTGGAATACAGCAAAGCTGGAACATGGCATTAGATGTCGGAGGGATATGCCATAATTGGACACATCTCACCTCAGCAGTTACGGCAGTAATTAATAAATGCATGTTTTTAACTAGCCTGTGATATATTCTTTTCTTGTTTGATTTCAAAGGACCTGGGAATACTAAGGTGGCAAAATCTACAGCAGTGCCTCCAGGACCTCCAGTGTATTTGGATCTGGTGTATATTCCCAACCATAGCAACAGCAAGAATGTTGATGTTGAGTTTTTCAAGAGGGTGCGGTCATCCTACTATGTGGTGAGCGGGAATGATTCTGCAGCTGAGGAGCCAAGCAGGGCTGTTCTGGACTCCCTGCTGGAGGGCAAGGCACAATGGGAAAGTAACATGCAGGTAAGCTCTTCACTAGTATCTCTACCTGAAAAATTAACCTTCGCTGGGAAGCAAATATGGGAAGCCAGAGCATTCCTGGAGCAGAGAGTGGCTGCATGTCTCATTTCACTGATAATGTAAGAGGAAACCCAAGGGAAGCACAGAACTGGATCACACTCAGCTGCTTCTCAATTTCTGGTCCTTCTCATCTGTTCCTGGTGAATGAGAGTGTTGTGAGCTGGTTTTCAGGGCTGTTTGGCTGTTTCATCTTGTTTTTATGTCATATATGATCTAAGTTTGGAAACCTCACAATTTGTAAGTAGGAAAGAAAAGTGAATTTTTCATGGTTTATATGGTAATAGTGTACACTTGGAAACTTCAAGTGCCTTTTCATCATGATCAATAAGTAAGCAAAATATTTGGCCATATTCTGAAGAGCTTCCAGGACAGACTAGAGACTGCTATTTCTCTGGAAAACATCTTGTCTCTTTACAAAACCAAGGTTTTATTTTGATAAACTACGTATTTGCAGTCATTTTACCTTACCCATGTGTTTATTTATTTCTTTTTTTCCATCTGTTCATCCAAGTATTTATTACATAAAGACCTCCTCTTTCCAAAACGGAAACATACTTGTTGGCGAGGGCTTCCTGCAAAGACATTTTCCTTATCAGCTGTTTCTGTTGTACATTCCTCAGAACATCTCCTGTTTTGTGTTGCAGGTGACCTTAATCCCAACCCATGACTCAGAAGTGATGAGGGAATGGTACCAAGAGACCCATGAGAAACAGCAGGACCTCAACATCATGGTTTTGGCAAGCAGCAGCACTGTTGTTATGCAAGATGAATCTTTTCCCGCATGCAAGATTGAGCTGTAAGAACAAGATTAAACTTTGCATCACAAGATTAAACTTTGTTTCCAGAAATTCTTCAGTTTTAAAACACCTTTTCTAAAAATTCAAACCATCTATTTCAACTGCTGAACTATATACCTGTCAAATGCTATACTGTGTCACGGTGATGCAAGTTACTAATATTTTTCAGTCTTTGATGATTGCTAAGGGAAACAACAGTATTCCCATAGTAGGGTTCAAATTACTGTGAAATTACAGATCCAGTTTCATCTCGGCTGAACGTTTGGAAACCATGCACTAGCAACCCCAACTGACTTCTGCCAGGTAGAGGCATTTGCCCTCTAAAGAAACACAAAGAAAGAGAAAGAGAGAGAGGGGTAGGAGGAGAAAGTAATAAATAATTAAATCTGCATTAGTCTCGTGGCAATAGATGTATGGCTTACTGCAGTTTGCTTATGCTCTCACATGAAAATAAAAGTTTTAAATTTGTATCTATCAGAGCTATCACAATGGGGATCCTTTTTTTACAGAATTAAGTTAGCTGGAAAATAAAAAGAAACAGAATGGGGATAGGAAGGGACTTACAACCTACACGCTCATCAGCAGTTTTCCACTTTTATTTGACCTCTGCATACTGACATACCATAACAATCATAGGCCAAATATGCATGTAGTTTGCACCCCATGTAGAAGTCTAAAACCTTTCTTTCAGCATGCAGAATTGTTGGTCTAAGGCATGCTCCCAGTGAAAGTCCACTCACTCCAGCCAGAACTGACCAGTCCACATGCTTGAACACCCATCTCCACTGTTGATTAACTGAAGCGAAATACCAAAGCAGTTGGGAATACATACAGTAGACAATTTGCCTTAGAAAGTGACTTGAATGTACAAAGAAACTTAATGCACTTATTTTTTAATGTTGAGACAGCAAATTTATAAAACATCTGTGTAGGATCATAGTTACACCAGTAAAGAAGTGTGAGTGTGCATGTGTGGTACTAGAAACCTATATCTGGCTGGTCAAGCGGCTTGGTGCTATGAATTACATATGTTAGTTATGTGAACACTTCATTGATGCACCCGGACAGCTCTACAAGACAAAATCAGCAATTTTTTTGAAAGCTTCTATTGTACTGTGGAAGCAAGATTGAAGTGGTGTCCAGTATCAGAGTTACAAAACTTGAAACATTCAGAGTGATGAAAAAGGTTACCTGTGAGCCTGTACAGTATTCAGCCTTCCTTTGTCATACCTTATTTTATTAGTTTAATTTAAGAGTGAATACGGGAACAAATGTACAGAAACAATTTTTTTTAGTGCTGTGTGAACTTTTAATAGATGAATTTTTAACAAATGTTTTCATTTACAGGAAAATACAAAGAAAAAATTTTCAGGTGAAGGCAATTTTTTTAGTAGTTTTGTAAGATAAATGAATAATGTTGTTTAAGGTTCTAGTGAGAATGAATATTAAGATAAAATTTATTGAAAATAGTCAACTGCCAATATCTTTTGGGGATAAGGGTGTGTGGAAAAGCACCCTACTGCTAAAATTAATCTGTTGATGAAGACATGAGATTTGAAAAGTTGATAGCCTAATACTTACAAGGGTGTAATTTACGTTCTCAACGCTCACGAGATCTTGAAAAAAGCTACAATAAGCAATAAGCTAAAATAAGTCACCTTTTCCTTTTTCTCCTTTCCCCTTTCCTTTTTCCTTTTCCTTGTTTCCTCTTCATCTTCTTTTTCCTTTTCTTTCCCTTCCCTCTTCCTATTCCCCCTTCACATTCCCTCTTCTCATTTCCTCCTCTTTTCTTCTTGCTCTGTGCTTTCCTTCCTCACCTCTTCTTTTACCCTTTCCTTTCCTTTCCTCCTTTCCTTTCCTTTCCTTTCCTTTCCTTTCCTTTCCTTTCCTTTCCTTTCCTTTCTTTTCCTTTCCTTTCCTTTC
>JANHFX010153644.1:0-11280 GCA_027560015.1 Chloroceryle amazona
TGTGTGGGCTGCCCTGGGTGACCCTGCTCTGGCAGGGGGGTTGGACTCGATGATGTCCAGAGGTCCCTTCCAACCCCTACCATGCTGGGATTCTATGAAATGTTGGGATTTTTTCATGTCCCTGAGATTTTCCCATGTTCCAGCTTGAGTCTCTTGCCTTTTGTGTTGTCATTATGCTCAGCTGACTGGCTCCCCCTTCTCCAAGTCCTCCACATCCATTTGGTAGCTCTGGAGAGCAGGAAGATGTCCCCAGAGCCAGCTTTTTGCTTAGGGCTGAGGAAACAGCTCATGTGCTCCAGCAGCCCCAGCTGCCACGGTAGCCACAAACTAGACTTTCTCCAATGTGACAGTGTCTGCTTTTTTTTCTGGGGAGCCCAAACCTGGACACAGTACCTCAGGTGTGGTCTTACAAGTTCCAAAGAGAGAGAAATAACCCAAACTGTTGGCCTGCTGGCCACCGCTTTGCTGATAGAGCCCACTGACTCATGTTCAGCAGCTCGTCCAGCCCAACCACCCTGTTTGTTTCCTCTAAACTGCTTTCCATCTAGTTGCTGCCCAACTTGTACTTTCCCGTAGGATTATTCCATCCCGGGTGCAGGACATGGCATTTGGCAAGTGCTAAACAAAGCCAGAGTAGCTTAAATTATCCTGCATTTTAATTTTCCTGTCAGAAATAATAAAAAATGTCTCCAGCTCTCTGCAGTGTTGATCCTAAAAGCAGGGTGGTGGAGTTGCCACATCTTCTAGGAGCTCCACGTAAGCAGGGGCTGCAGTGGGTGTAGGTTGTGTAGCTGCAAGTTCAAAAAATTCAAGAACCTTGTTTCAGTGCTGGTGAAAAGTTGACAGATGGTGAATTGCACTAAACAGAAAGGGCATTTCCTTTGACTTGTATGGCATGAATTATATAGAGAAGTGATTTAAGAATCGTAGGTGAGAGAGAACCCATTTCTAATGCTGCAACACAGGCAAAAGGGAATCTACTGCAGTGCTAACTTCCACCGTAAATTGATGGAGCCCATAACATCACACTTGTCCACCACCTGCAGTATAGACAGAGAGAAGAGGTAGGATTTTGTTATTTCTCTTAATCCCTGATGGATATCTATATTTAGATGGCTGTCTAAATTCACGCCGTTATTCCAGTGCAGTCCCTCGGAGAGTGCTGCCTTTTTGCACTTCCAAGCTGAAGACTGAATAGGTGTGAAGACTGATTAACAAACACTGATCAAACAAAGCCTGTCTTTGATCATGGAGACCTTTGAAATCCTGGGTAAAGGCAGATGCAGAAACTCAAATGTGTCTGTTTTAATGTCAGCTCTGACCACAGGCAGACAGCAGAGCAGAGCAGAGCAGGGTTATTCCTTCAGCCCTGCTGTAGCCTTCGGCCGTGGCAGCTGCATGTCCTATTCAGGGGGTGAGGGTGCAGACAGAGCTCTCTCTAGCAGCTCCCAGGCATTTAAGTGTAGTTGCGTGAGTGTTGTCATTCATAAAGTTGGCACCACTGGCTGTTTCATCTTAAAGTTGGCTCTTCCAGGCAGGGAAAATGTAGCCCTCAACAGTTAACCCAGGTGAAAGCTGCCAACAGCTCATTGCCTTGTCTCTGGTACACATGGCCCCAGAGAGACCATCCTCACTCCCAGATGCTCTTGTTGAAGGACACTTATCAACTCATGTCTTACAAGGTTCTCTTTTGAACCCAGGACTATGCATAGCTGTTAGGGTTGCCTGCTTGGAAGGTTAATGGGCAATACTTGTTCTGGTTCTCAGCAGCATACACAAAATTAGATTTTGCTGCCTGGAAGAAGAGCCAATATTAATTTGCAGTGTAAGGCATCACTCGGTGCCTCCGACACGCCAAACCAGTCCTTTAATTGTCCATTAGGATCAAATAAGCTCTTTCCCTCACTGAATACTCTGAATATTGTAAAGGTGCCTGATGGGAAGCTTATGTAAAATATCTGCCTGCTTTGTCCTGTTCTGTGTCTGATGGAAACCCCTGAGCACCAACCTGAGAGGTACAGGCCCCCCTCTGTTTCCGTTGCTTTGCTCAATGCACAAATGAAACTTGCGTTGCCTCTTCCACTAGGAACGGAAGCACCTTGCGGTAAGGACCTTGCAGTTTGTAGATGGCACTCTGGCTGAAGTTTTACATGTGCATACAGATGGAAACACAGTGTGTGATCACTTTGCAGCAAAATCAATTAAAATGTCCATCGCTGATTATTCTCCAGAATTTATAAGCTTTTACTGTTTCGATTGCAATAGCACCCGGAGGCACTTGCAAGAAGTGGGAGCTATTAAGCAACACCCATCACAAGCACATGGGAAAGCGGGATATTCTCCTTGGATGTCTTGCAATCTGTGTGAAGACAAGTTGCAGCAGGCAGGGAAGAAGTTTCACCCAGTTTCTCACACCTCTATTTTTCTGTTGAGCCAGTCCAAACCACTATGGCTTGTTCCAAGACTGTTTTTCCAGCTAAACCAGAATAATATTTGCACTAAACAAAGCTGGTGTTTCCTTTTTGGTGTTGCAAGCAAATCATCTTCTTTCCATCAGCTCTCCTTTGCTGGCCTTCCTCACCTGCTCACCTTTTAATTATACCTTTAATTATACCCCGTACCTGTTACTTTGGTCAGATGCTCTTCAGATTTCCCACGTGGGATCAAATCAGACTGAGGAGGCTGACAGCAATCTGCCTGATGCTCCCCAGTACTCAAAGACACGTGTAGTATGTCAGGTGATACCGAATCAAGTCTCTTTATCTTTTAGTCTTTGTATATGCCCAAGTGTATTCTGATGGCTGCTCTACCAGCCTGTGCCAGTGTGTCCCTATCCAACCTCAGAAAGTCTGTAGTCACTCTTTAAGATCACATCCTTTCTGCACTTATCATTTAAGTCACTGAAACATGTTCATTTTCATTACAATTAGGCAAAGTCATTTGCTGCCTAGTAGGAAAAGCTTGGGACTTGAACCCAAACGATTCAAAATTTGTTCCAGGTTTGCCACAAACTTGCCGGGTGATCCAGGCAGGTCCAGACCCCTTTAGTGCAATTTCCTCCTCTGTAAAGTGGTGCCAGTTGCATGGCAACATGCGACCCAGTTGCTCCAAACCTAGTGAGCTGGTGAAGGAAAACTCTGTGGAAATGCAGCTCATTATTACAGCCAAGTCTGGAGACACGCTGCACTTGGTGCTGTGAGCAATGGGTGCAGTCTGTACTCGTGCCAGGTACTGCACCTAAACACTGAGATGCTAACAAATCCAAGGTTTGATCTACTTGTGGCTATGTGTGGCTCCTGGTTTACATTAACATCGGTTTGATGAGTCCCTTTGAGCACCACGGGTGAGTTACTCACTGGGTGAGTAACTGGGGATTTGCTGTTGGAGTGGAGAACATGGGCAGAACTGTCATGGGGGAGCTGCTGAGGGCACTACCAAAATCTGACTTGTCCAGAGGAACTTTTCAGTGATGTCTGGTTATAGGACGAGGCGACAGGCACAAACTAGAAACGGGAAGTTCCACCTAAACATGAGGAGAAACTGCTTTACTTTAAGGGTGCTGAAGCACTGGAACAGGCTGCCTGGAGAGGGTGTGGAGTCTCCTTCTCTGGAGACTTTCCAAACCCACCTGGACACATTCCTGTGCAACCTGATCCAGGCAAACCTGCTGTAGCAGAGGTTGGACTAGATGATCCCCAGAGGTCCCTTCCAAGTCCTGTCACTCTGTGATTCTGTGAACAGCAGATGGGTTTATGAGCCATAATTCACCTGAGAAACAGCCTCTTTATGTCTGGACTTGAAGACATTTTGTCAGTTTTGTAGTAGTTTGTCCCAGGGAATAGGGTCTTAAGCAGTATCATGGCCAAGGGAACACGTGTAGAGACTGTTCTTGGGAGTTTTCAGCAAGTGGAATAGAACTTCTGTCCCTCCGTGTGATGTAGTCTGGACAAGCTGACCAAGAGGTTCTGGTATCACTTTTCCAAGGGGATTACAGGAGCCTATACCCATATGCTGGATACAAAGTATGTATCATACATGTGTACGTATATACCACAGCAGAACACATCTGTGCAGTACATAGGCAATTGCAGTCTGCTTCAGGGCCGTGTCGTAGGTTAGTGTCATGCTCCATCTGTACATCCAAGCCAGTGAAACATTTGCCACACCAAAAGTTTGCGTCCTGTGGTCCCTCCACACTTACTGTTGTTCTCCACTGGCTCATCCCAGATTGCTCTGCTGCTCCTCAGCAAGATGCAGGACTATGCAGCCCTTGTGTCAGCTCTGAACAAACTAACTCAACATTAAAAGCAGGATCTTAAAGCATTAGTTCAGTTAAAATGCCTTGTGAACACTGTGAGAGTGAAATGGGTTATTTAGAGACAGCTTAGGTATGTGTCTCAGATTGCATCTGGCTGTGCAGCTCCAGCCACAGTTGCGAGGCAGATGCTCTTGTTACTGATCTCACGAGATGCAGCATCTCTTGAAATCACCGAGGAGATAAAGCAAAACCTGCATTGATTCATGTATTTTAAAATCAAGGAGATTATTATGATCACATAATGTCAGTTCCTCCATATCATGTAATTTCATCCAGTAATTCCTGCATCAAACACAGAATGTTTCAGGTGAAGTGCATCTTTCAGAATGAAACGTAATTGTTGGGCTTTTTTAAAACTCTGGTGATGAAGGAAACATCTCAGCAACTTCTTTCAATAGATAATTACCCTCACTCTTGAAAATCCACGGCTTGAAGTTTGAATTTGTCCAGTTTCAGCCTCTTTACACTGTTTTGTTATGCTTGCATGTGCAAAATTAAGGAGATTTCCATGACCAGAACTCATCCTTTGTAGTGATTTAGGCCGTGAACAGGTCACGGCACATTCTCCTGATATGCTCTGAATAGATGGAGGTGCTTTACTGAGTTGTGGCTGGAGGAATTTTTGACAATGATTTGAAACGTAGCTCATCACAATAGAAAACTGTAGCAAGAAGGCAAAAATCCCGGGATGTCAAACGCAAGGATCAAAAATGTGATTGTCGGTGTAGGTTTTTTCTCTTATAATGCACATACCCCACAGCACACAATAATAAGCATATCAGCAGGGTGATGACTTTTTGCTTTTAACTGAAGTAGGTCAGATCACATCAAGGGCCAGTTTTACATTTAGGAATAATAACAGAACCACCAAGACAGGTTTCACTAACTGAATTAAAGTCTAGTCTTATTCCTCTGGTTCCTAAGTTGCTTTTCATAATCTTCCCTTCAGATCCACCCTAATGGATGTTAATGTCAAGGGGAGTCTGTTGGTGATGTCTGGATCTTTGAAGCAAACCTGGTTATGTCATGCTAAATTAAGTTTTCCTGTTTCTCAACCCAGGCCATTGGCTTTATTTGTTTAGTGAAAGCTATCTCATGTGTAAAGACCTGGAAAATAATAAAACTCTAATCAATCAAGTAGAATAGAACAAAGTGGCCTTTACATAAATAGAAAATTAATTTGGATATTCCACAAAGAGAAAGAGTAGAATACAGAAGAAAGGAAAGAAAGGCGAGATAATCTGAGCCGTATATCAATTTTAATTGAAATGATGGTGTGGGAGAATGTGGTTTAGGAAAGCAACATTCCTGTTGCAGAATATTAGTCTTACACAGAGTTCCATAAATGTATGTTATCAAATGCATAAAAGGGCAAGTCGAAACAAACGGTGGAATTCAGACAGGTAGGAAACTATCGTGACATTCCCAAGGATGAAATGCAGAGCTGCTGTGAGAAGGCACAACTCCATTTAGTCCCATGTTTGCAGTACGATATTCCACTGCCGGAATAAAGAGCCTTGTGTATAATCTTTGGTTGGACTCACAGCAAACATTAACATTTTAACACTGCTGCCTCTCAAGGGTTCCAAACAATGGCATTATTTGATGTCTGTTCAGTGTTCATATCAAGTGGAGTACAAATGGGCGGGGGTTTGTGCTACCTCATTTTCTGTACAACAGTTCTGAGATTTCTGAGGCAACACGAGGTTTGGTTTACTTATGGATTTCCCAACAGTCACCGTGACTGGCTGAATTAAGAAGCATGAATTATTCTTGCAATTAGGCTCTGGCTGAGGCAAATAATCCTCAGTTAAAGTGCATTAAATATGACCTACAGCCGTTTTATCTGCTGCTCTAATCCTCTCAGCTCTTCTAAACTAAACAAAGGTGGGTGGATCAATAGTGAGATAGTTTTGCTCCAAGGGAAGAACAGCATGTTCAAGTCAGGAGGTACGACATTGCCTTTTGTGTGGTTAGTAAATAGAGGTCCCTGCACACTGCGTTGCCCTCATCATCTCAAATGAAGAGCCCCATGTATTTGAGACCTCTGAGGCTACATCACTACTGATGGGATGTGAGTTCTCCCTATACCACATGGTCCTTTCCTTGTGCTCATCTCCATCCTACAACAGCCTGATACGCGTGAAATGAAAGAAATGTGCCCTATACTTTTCCTTGACTTGTTTGTGTAGTCTGTTCTTGGTTTTATGTACTTGTACCAGCAGCTGATCGCAGTCACAAGGCTTTAGCACCTGCATAAATCCATGGAGTGGATTTGGAGAGGACAGCAGGTTGGGCCCTTAGATGTTAGAGAGGCAAGCCTAAAAGCAGTGTGCTAGTGGAGCTGATTTTTTGGGGTGTAAGATGGAGATACACACATATATATATGTGGTACTCTGTGGGGGAAAGAAACCTCAAAACTCAGCCCCAAAACCAGTTTGGCCTGTTATCCTGTCCCAGATCTATTTCACGTCAATATATGGTACCTACCTCCATCCAGCCATGTATGAATGGATTTGGTGCCCCTTAATTTCTAGGCTAAATTTACTCTTGTCTGTTGGCATGAACTGCTGAACAGCTGCTGCATTTCACTGGCATGTGAATGAAATCATCTTACTTCCCTGCCTCCCCCAGCAATGCATTTTGGAACTTATAAAGGTAATCGTGTCTGCAGAGCACTTTGAAAGCCTTGCACAAATGGCACCACAACTATGCAAAGACCTCCTGTCAATATTAGTGAATCACTTCAGCCACAAAGGGAAAGCAGGTTTCCGTTTCAGAACAACAAACAAACCACAGCAGTATTTACTGAGCACTTTAAAGGTAACAGCAGCTACATAAATACTAAGAATTCTTAAGGTGTCTTTGTGAAAAGGTTCACTGCATGGTGAGATACGGTATTGCAACTTTCAAGCCCATCTACAGGTAGAATAAGCACCTTTTGGTTACAGGCAACTCAAACTAAACTCGTCCCTCTCTCCAAAGGCTCCAGGATGACACAGACGCTCCCAGGGGGAAGGTTTGCACGCCTGAGAATCCCACGTTGGCTGAATAGTGTCTTTGCTGAAGCCAGATACAACTTCGGCCTGAATGGGGCAGACAAAGACTTTGGTGCCAGTTCTCCAGCACAGAATGCCACCCACACAGCCTGTGTGCTGCATCAGCCAGCACCGATGCGCATGAGCAGGGAGCTACAAGCCTCTTCTTTCAACCTGTGCTAGCCCCACGTTTTGATTTTTGTTTAGAACCAAGAAAAGCCAGTTATAGCCCAATATCACTCAAAAACAAGAGGACCTGGTAACCGCATCCTCTCGGAAGAAGGTCAGCTCTGTATGAGATGCAGAATCCCAGGTGTACTTCACTTGTTGCATGAGAGCTTCAGCTGCGGTGGCCAGTCACGGAGGCAGCTGGACACATGACTTGGAAATTCCTTCTCTAAATGGTGGGGAGCAGACATGCGTCCTCCCATAGACAACATAGCTCAAGAAGAAGCTCTTTGCTGAGTACCTGTTCCCCCTGGGGTAAGACCACTCTCACAAGGAGATACACCTGGCAGAAAGGAGAGGCCACCTGCGGATACTGGACACCTGCATGTTGACATCTCAGCGTGCTCATTTCAGCTGTCACTGGACCACTGGACAGCTGAAGACTTACAATGATTATCTTTCCCCTTTACAACTGTGAAAGGTGTTTTGATCTTAAGAGAGTGGTTGTTCCCAGCTGTTGGTCTGAAGAAACTTTAGGGAGAAAGATCAATACTGAGGCCACTTGTCTTGAGTCTCTCTAACGTTCTCCAAAACTATGTTCATCTTCAACCCGCTGAGGGCTCCAAATGAACCTGTCCTCTCCAGTGTTGCCTGGTAAAGAAGGTGGAGTCCTGTTCCATGTAATGCTGTGCGACTTATGTTCTCCATAAGGCTCTTGAGATTTCTGCACGCTCAGTATTTTTTAGTCTCTTGCAGAACTTAACCCTGGATCCAATCACCCTCTAAGCATCATGCATAATTCTTTGGTTTTGTACCAGTTCGTCTGCAAGTTTGTGTTAGGCACAACATTATTTTAATTTAAAAATACAGCAGCATGAGTTACCTAAATAAATAGACTTTCCTGGTGTCTTCTTATATTGTTGGAAAACTTCAAGCTTTCCTTTCTGATGATGAATAGAAATTGAACAGCAATTCCATCTTGCAAGCAGAGGTATGCCCAATTCTGAACCTTAATTTCTTACCTAAGTTACAAAGAGAATAACTATGATTTGAATATATATGGTTAATTTGCGCTACGTAAACAACATTCATTTGTGTGAGCTCACAAAAAGATTGATTTTTTTATCTCACTGAAAAGTGCAACAGTTCAGCTGAATCCTAGGCAGACATTTTTTAAGCAGGGAATATTTTGTTTCCTTACCATCTTCTCCAGCTTCAACTTTTAAAGCAATATTAATTTTTTTTCCTGAAATTTGCCAAGGCTTGAAGGCAGGTGAAGTGCCTGGATTTACAGACTGAACTAACTTTATACCTCAACTCACTGTGAAATAATCTTTAATGTTTTTGTGGCTAACAGGACATAGTCTATAGTGTTTATGCTGCAAAAATGACCGGGTTTTAGCGGGGCATCTTACAGCAACACGGCTAAAACACAGCTCTTGGCAAACCATCTGCAACTCATGCTGCCTTGCCCGTGCAGGCGGTAGCAGCGTGGCTAAGCATCTCAACCACAACAAAGGCCCAAACTGCTGTTGAGTTCATTTTCCATGCCTGCCTTCCTTAGTGGGCCTGTCTGGGTGTGCCTACGTGTAGCTCTCTCGCCAGCTGTTGAAACACCTGGACGCTGGGCACTTCTCTCTTCAGCTCCCATCACAGACCTGAGGAGCAAGTGCATTGCATAGTAGCAGGGGGTACTAAACCATAGCGTCTCTTACATGCGTGAGCAGAACATGTGGACTTGTGCCAGTGAATACGTGCCCTGGTTGGTTTGCTCAGTAACTGGTCCTCCCCTGCCCACACAAACGCACGTATGTAGACTGTAGGGTTGGGGATGGATCCCCATAGCACTGTGTATGCATTGCAAAGTGCTGTCAACTGCTCCACTCTGCTTCTGTTGCTGAACAGATTGACAGATCAAGACTCTACTAGTGAGGAAGACATCTCCTTCCTTATTGTTTGGTCAGTACCTTTTTGGCATAAATTGTAACATTTTGGATCATTTTTATGGAGCTTTGTGTAGTAGCCAAAATGTTACCAAAGCCCTGGGCTGGCAGGAGGAATTTTCCTGCTGGGATGTCACAGGTGGGATTTCACCTCTAGCTCTGTGCGGCACTTGGAGGTAGAGAGGAATGGTCTGAGCTGGCACTGCCAGCAGCACTGTGGGGCTGTCCCAGAACATCTGTGAGGTCTGGGTGTCCTTATGACACAAGGGCCAAGTGCTCTTGACCCACACGTGCACCCCAAGGCACCCGTTACTGGTGTACTGGCCATACCAGTCCAAGGACGCACATCTGAAGCGGCAGAAGCGCTGGCGCATGTGGGTACGGATGCGATGCAGGCGCGGAGGAGCAGATGTTGGTGCTGGGACTGGTGGGATCCTGGACTACAGGCAGGGCTGCAGTGCAAAGCAGCTCCCAGGTCAAACCCTTCTCTCAGCGACACCAGGCAGAGACTGCAGCCCGTGGTGACCTGTGGCAAGGACCCGGTGCGTTCAGGGAGCGTGTACTGGAGAGGCTAACCAGTTCTGCAAGCTGTTCCAACAAGCCCTTCTTGGGCAACCTAGGTTTACTGTCATGCTGCTGTGGTCAGGGTGCATCTTTGTCAAACCGCATTTGCTACAGGGCTGCATTAACTTTTCCTTTGCTTTTCCTTTGTGCGGAGGAGTCGGAGGATGCGTTCATTTTTTGTTAGTTCTGCTGGCAGTTCGTTCGCCTGGAACAAAAAAACCAACCCCTTGTAGCTGGCAGAAATGAACAATATTTCCAAAACATAGTTTAAAAGCATTAAACTCTAAATAATATGGTACTGGACATTAGAATGACACATTTATTCCAGCGTTGTCTCCACCACTGTTGGAGATAGCTTGAGAAATCACCTTTCAGTCTGCAAGTTTCACTTAAGTCTTCGAAATAATCCCAGCGTGGGATTTGAGTGGTCAGTTTATTTTGTGCTGACTGTCCAGGCTAAATGGAATCCCTTGCGTTCCCCATGCTCCTGCCACAGGAGTAACGGAGAGCATACCTGCTGACCTAGGGGGGGAGATGAGGCAGGTCTCTAAGCACCAAGTCCATAGAAATCCAAGGAAAGATCTTAATTGCTATGAAATAATCAGTGCTATTCTGTAGGATTAGTAATAGAACATCAGGGTTTGGTCTTCTGTTTTTACTGAATACAATTTTGGTAGCATTAAGTATTTATAATGAAGCTACTTCCAAAGGTCAGTAGTTCTGTCCTGCAGATGTACTCTGTTATGCCAATTTGCATGCTATTAAAAAAAAATAAACAGGAGGAGAGGTCACAGCCACAGACTTCTTGTACTGCACACTCTCCTGCTGCGATTCACCATCACTTGCAGAAAATCTTGCATGTTTTTGGGATGGTGATACCAAACCAGGATGCCTGTTAACACCAACTACTGCACGAAAGGCATTCACTCTGCTGCCATCACGTGGAATGATGCAGAAAGTTAAGGTGCAGATTTTATACTAAATGAACAAAACCTTTAGAAGGTATGTGCTGGATTACCTGGATTACAGACTTTCATTCACCCAGTCATAAACCAGAAGTAAATACCAGACTATCCATTTGCAGCTTGACAAACCCAGCTACACAGCAAATACTAGTGACAAAAAAATACAACCCCGGGCAGTGCTCCAGGCTTGGGGAGGAGGGGCTGGAAAGCTGCTGGAGGAAAAGGCCCTGGAGGTGCTGGTGGACACCCGGCTGCACAGGAGCCAGCAGTGAGCCCAGGTGGCC
>JANHFX010153645.1:0-11277 GCA_027560015.1 Chloroceryle amazona
GGACTCTCTGCAGTAGTTCCTTGTCTCTCTTGAACCAGGGAGCCCAGAACTGGACCCAGTACTCCAGAGGTGGCCTCCCTAGGGCAGAGTTGAGGGGGGGGAGAACCTCCTTTGAACCTGTTGCTCCTACTCTTAATGCGTGCCAGGATACCCTTGGCCTCCTTGGTCATGAGGGCCCATCACTGGCTCATGGTGAACTTGTCCACTACCAGGGCCTTCTCCACAGCTGCTTCCTAGGAGGTTAACCTCTCACCTTTACTGGTGCAGGGAGTTATTCCTCTTCAGGTGCATGACTCAATTCACATACCTGCTCCTTTTTTGAGAAGATTAATGAGGGAACAGTAGAAGACTTAGGGGAATTTGGTCTCCTGGTCTTCGACTATATTCCCCAGAAATGAGAATTATTCGGCCTCTTTAGCAGGAAATACGCTTTTCTTACTTGTGCACTCAACTGTGATTTTCTTTATCCTTTGAATAATTTGTGGACTAGTGGTAGAGTAGCTGCATTCAGTGTACTCAAAGGCAACATTTTCTTTTATCTGCATTGTTAGACTAAGTCAAAACTCTATTTCGAGTCCTCGCTGTGCAAGCTCATCTTTTGCAAGTGCCACCTTGCTGTATCAGCTCTTTGTTCATTCTGTCTGAAGAATTGGGTGATGGATGCCAATGAGATAATGAGAAAAATGCTGTGAAATTCAGTGTTAGTGTCTCGTGGTTTCCCTTTGGGGGTGAGGACTCTGCTGCACCTCAGAAAATTGCTGGTGGTAGAGAGTAATGCCTGCATTCTATCTTGTGTGGTGGCACCATGTAGCTCCTCATCCTGCTCCTCAGATGAATGTTGTTCGGTTAAGGGTATCTAGTTCACAGAGAAGTTTGTCTTCTGACACGCCTAAGATGTATTGACTGGTTTAATCTTCTGAGGGTGTTTAGGGAACATGCTCCCCACATGAAACCAGCCCATTAAAATACAGATGTCGTCTGGGCCTGGGTACCAAGCTGTACCCTCTTGTAGTGATCATGACACTGTTGGTTCAATCTGTGGATTTTGTACGTTAGTTAGGCAGTAGCAGTTCAGTTACTTTCTCTACAAACGCAACATCTGCCACCATACTTAAGCTCTTGCCCTACAGGACAACCATCTGTTCTGGTATGATCATCTCAGAAGCTGCCACAACTCTGGCAAGCAGCCAGAGCTCGGGTTCCAGCCACTTCTGACACTTCAGTACAGGTTCAGTTTTGCCTTCAGAATATTTTTCATTGTTTTCAAAGCAGTTGGTCATATTTGACTCCTGAAGCTTTTAAACATCAGAAAATCAAGAAGCAACTTGGAGTGTTTTGGGTTTTTTTTCCTTGATGGCAAATGAAGGGGATGACTTGAGCTGCGGATGAACAGCTTGGCTGGAAGTCAAATTGCCTGTATTCCTGTCCAAAAATCGTTCTTTTGACTTAAAAAGAATACTTTAAGGTGACATTCATGCCAAGCGTGGACATTAGTTTTACAGTATAGACTTGAGGTGAAATGAGACAAAGCTGGAGAACTTATGAGGCTCAACAAGGCCACGTGCAAGGTCCTGCCCCTGAGTTGGGGCAACCCCCAGTATCAGCACAGGCTTGGGGTGAAGGGATGGAGAGTAGTCCTGCAGAGAAGGCTCTGGAGAGACCTTCTTGGGGCCTTTCAGCACTTCAAGGATCCTGTCAGAAAGATGGGGACAGACTTTTGAGCAGGGCCTGTTGTGACAGGACAATGGGTGTTGGCTTTAAACTAAAAGAGGCAGATTTAGACTGGAGAGAAGGAGGAATTTTTTTGCACTGCGACCGTGGCCCAGGCTGTCTGGAGAGGTGTTTGATGCCCCCATGTTAAGTGCACAGCTGTATTAAAAATCTAATTACTCCAGTCTCTTAATCCTCTCCATGTATAACTTTATATTTTTAGAAGCTTTGTAATCTGTCTTGTTACTGCCTCTGTGGATCATGGGCATGAAGTTTTGTGTGTAAAGTGCAGATGAGTAACAATTGAGCCATGGAATGGTTTGAATGCATTGCAGAGTTATTCTGTCTATAAAAATAGAATATTTTGAGTGCTTTGAGATGTTTGACTGACACCTGCTACTGAAGGGGAAACTTCTTCCTGTGTTTTTACAAGTTATCTGCAGTGCTTGCTGCAGGCAAGGTCATACCTTCATACATCTGTGGTCTGACTTAAATCACAGACACAACTCAACATTGCTCAAAAATACGGGTGAGTGACCACCAAAAATACCATGAGCAACCAACAGTCCACAGAGCAAGCTTGGCACTTGATCTTTTGCAACCTTGATTTTCCTCCCACTGACATGCAGGGTCATTCTTCAAGGACCGGGAGGAACGATTCTTGAGTTTCACTGCTGTGAATGAGCTTTGTATTTAAAGGAGGAAGGTACTTCTCCTCCGGAGGGCAAGTCTTACAGCTTTTTGTGCTCTCTCTTAAATGATGTTTAGTGGTGAAGTCTGTTGTTAAACTATCCTCAACTGAAAGTCTTGTCTTTCAGATACCTGAAGCATAGTGTACAGTCACAGGTCTTCAAGTATAGAACTTCTTTCAGTCAAACTTGATTTTAACCACATTTTTTCTTCTGTTGTAGGAACCAATAAAATCGCGTGCGCCACAGCTTCATTTAGAATACAGGTTTTATAAACAACTTGGAAGTGCAGGTAAGTAAACCCACCTTAAGCTTCTAGTTCTGCCCTAAATCAACCACCACCATCAGATTTGTAGGGTAACTCTGACTTGAACTCACTGATTTGGGCAAATGCTTTTAGCCTAACACAAGTTTTGGAAGAGATTGGGTCAGAATAATGTCGTAATGGTACCAGGTAATTGTATGGACCTAGAAAATTGAGTTAGTGAGGATTGATATGGGAAACGCCCATGTGAGTATGTTTGTAAAACATATGAACATGGAATTCTTATACGAACATGGGTGAAGAGTTATTTTTATATGGAATGAGTCTCTAAAAAGGTGACAAAGTCTTAAAATCTAGGAAGTTGTGTAAGAAGCTTGGGGATTTTCTGACGAAAACCTGAAATACTGTTTTAACTGATGTTTATGAAATCATAAGTGTCCAAAAGACCATGGTCTTGGTATCTTCTTTGTGACCACACTCTACATCAAGTACGAGAAGAATATCCTGGGATAAGCCCAAGGTTGTTTTTATTATTTTTTATATATACATATATTTTCTGGAAAACTCTGTTTTCTTTAATACAGGCTTTGAACAAAGGTGGTTTTTTTTCTCTTTATTTCATATTTTGGTGGTAGCATCTGATACTGTCCCCAAAGCTCCTAGTAGGTTAATGTCATCAGGTAATTCCAGTTCCCCATGCTCTTGAGACTTTGGGCATTTTTGCTGAAGCCCATGCAGTAAATAAATCAAATGTAGCTTTACAGAATAATTAGGATGCTTAATTCTGCCCTTCACTCACTGCTGGATCTCAGTTGATGTTTGTCTTCTCTGTGATAACAACAAATGTCTCTCATGACATGGGAATGAATCCAAATCTGCTTTCTACCACTCTTCAAAGATCATAAAATCAGAGCATTATTTGAGTTAGAAGGGACCTTAAAGATCATCTAGTTCAAATCCCCTAACATGGGCAGGGACATCTTCCACTAGTCAGGTTGCCCAAAGCCCTGTCCAACCTGGCCTTGAACACTTCCAGTGAGGGGACTTCTCTGGGCAACCAATTCCAGTGTTTCCCCTTCCTCAGCATCAAAAATATCTTCCTTGTCTCTTGTCTAAATCTCCCTCTTTTAGTTTAAAGCCATCACCCTTTGTCCTGTCGCAACAGACCCTGCTCAGAAGTCTGTCCCCATCTTTCTGACAGGCCCCTTGAAGGGCTGAAAGGCCACAAGAAGGTCTTCCCAGAGCCTTCTCTTCTCCAATTTGAACAACCCCATCTCTCTCAGCCTGGCCTCCCAGCAGAGGGGTTCCAGACCTCCCATGATTGCTGTGGCCTCCTCTGGACCTGTTCCAAAAGGTTCCTGTCTCTCCTGTGCTGAGGACTCCAGAGTGGACCCTGCACTGCAGGTGGGCTCTCCTCAGAGCAGAGGAGCACGATTCCCTCCCTCAACCTGCTGCCCACACTGCTGGGGGTGCAGCCCAGGGTGTCATTGGCTTCTGGGATGTGAGCGCATGGTGCCAGCTCATGTCCAGCTTCTTACCCCCCAGTACCCCCAGTTCACTGTCCACAGGGCTGCTCTTAATAGAGATGTTATTGAGGAATTTCAGAACTGATCAAATGTTGGGGGCTTAGCATTATTTTGGTTAGATAAAGTATTTTTAATTTTCTCCTGTTCCTTATGAATCTTAAGCTTTTCATCCTCCATTTCTGCCCTCTCTGGGCATACTAATGGAAGTATTTCCGAGCACTGTGCTGTCAGACATGGAGATCTTACCTTCCAGATCTCTTCCCTTCACTAGGGTGGGTTAGCTAACTGTCATCTCAAGCCTTTTTGAAAATATTGGTCAAGAGACTGTTGAGAACCCTCACAAACAACAGGACTTTTAGTTCTATTTCTGTATGGTCCCAACAGGCATCACAAACCCAGCTCAGATAATTCATTGAATTCCATTAGAAGCTCTTGTGATACAGTTGGCTAAACCAACTGGAAATAGGCCAGGAAAAAATTTTAGAACCATTCTACAGTTCAGTGCCTGCAGGATCTACATCGGTATCAGTTCCCTGCTTAACTTGTGGCATCACCAAAAACTAGTGAAACAAGTCTTTTTGAGCTGTTTTATCTGTTTTTTTTGTTTTCCTTGGTGTAGTTAAACAGAGAGCAAATAACCCAATAATCAGTGTCTCTGTCAGAAAGTTAATTCCTCAGTTGAGTTTTCATCTGAGATGCTTTTGTGTGAACGGAGTTGTGCAAGAGCTGCCTCTTCCTCCATGGCGTCCTCTGCCACATGCTCCATCAGCACTGATGTTTCAAGAGTTTCTGACAAGGCAACCAAGTTGCATCTGCTGCCTCCCATCAGCACCAGCTTCTTCATCTGCCATGTGACACAGCTGAAGATCTCTAGTCAGCTTGGATAAGCTGAGAAGACTGGATTTCTTCTGTCTTGTACACCTTATGATCCCTTTCACACTAGATTAAGATAAACTGGAGCAGTGAAAAATTTGATAGAGACTCTAAACTGTATGAATGTAGCTCTTTGTGGTTCTCCTCAGAATAGAATTATAGACTGGTTTGGGTTGAAGGGACCTTTAAATGTCATTTAGTCCAATGTCCCTTCAGTGAACAGTGACATCTGCAACTAGAGCAGGTTGCTGAGAGCCCTAGCCAACCTGACCTGGAGTATCTCAATACCAGTGGATATATCACATGGATTGAGAAGTAGCTAACAGAGATAGTCTTGGGGCTGAAGAACCACCTAGGGGATGTCTCTCATGATCTTTTTCAGTTAATTGATGCTCACTCTAATGTCTCAACAGCTCCCCTCTAACTACGAACCTTGCCTCTCTAAATAGAGGGATGTTTGCTTATGGAAAATGGGGTTTCATGATTATTCCTTGAACTTTTCAATGCCACCCCCCCTCCCCCCCAAAAAAAAGAAGAGGCAAGGGCCTGCTGCATGGTGACCATCTGCTGGTTTGCTTCTGTCTTGCTGCGGGATTAAATATTTAGTAATCTAAAATAGTGTGTGACTGCTGTACCTTCATGTAGGCAAGGAGACAACAAAAAAGGTAACGGTGGGCATGGAGTCAAAGACCTGATGGTCTGTCCATGGGGTGCCTCGGGAAAGGATGAGAATTCCATTTGTTTTTAGGTTGTCCAGGATATGATCCATTTGCTGACTGAAATAATTGGAGTAGTTTGAGCCATCTCTGTACAAACTGTTTGTGTTTATTGTGGCCAGCAGGTCAAGGAGGGGCGATCCTACCCCTCTGCTCTGGTTAGACACCCCCCTGCAGTGATGGGTCCAGCTCTGGAGTGCTCAGCACAGGAGAGACAGGGACCTGTTGGAGCAGGGCCGGAGGAGGCCACAGCAATGATGGGAGGGCTGAAAGGAGGCATGTTGAGGCACAGGAGACTCTTCCAAATGTAGCAGTAGAGCCCACAGAGCTGCTCCATGTCACTTCATGTGCTGCTGGAGGGTGGCTGGATGCTGTGGGTACCTGCTTCTCTTTATCCAGCTGCTGTCACATCCAGTGGAGTTCACGTAACCATGGCTGCAGACCCTCCTAGTGGAAACAGAAGCCAGAAGCTGAGACTTGAAGTTGAGCTTTGTCTGAAAGCACTTTTTTTTTTTTTTTTCTCTCTGCAAACTGTGCTTTGCTGAAGATTTGAGGCAAACCTGATTGCTGCCTTGGTAGACACTTGTAAAGCTTTAATTATTATTTTTTTTTCCCAAGATATGTTTATCTCCCCATCTCTGAGCCTTTTCTCGAAGGAAGTAGGAAGCCCACCCCTGCATGACCATTACTGTAGTGCTCTGAGCCATGGTTCTCTCTCTCAGAACATTACCAAAGCTGAAGAACATCTCCACAAAATCAGGAAACCACTCTTTAATCTCTGCTTCCATGCAATAAATAATTTCTTGCGGTCCTGGGCAGTGTTGACTTTCCAGCAGTGACCAATAGATGTATAGGAATGAATTTGTTGTTGCTACTACATTTCAGAGCATCTCTGGCATCTCCCCCCAGTGGTTGTTAGCACCATAGGCAAGGCCTTCCTTGCAAGCTCTGACTTGGAAAGGTAAAATGGAGCCACAGCTTGTTTTCAGGATTCTTTTGGCTGCATGGAGCTAGCGCTCGAGTTCCCACATAGTGACAGCTTCTGCCTGTGTGCGCATCATGAAGAAATCATGCATTTTGGATTCCGTAGTAGTTTATTTTTATACCAGCTGGCAGATGTCATACCTTCCCCCAGTCCTTTGCCATCCCACCTTGACACTTATGATTAATTGCAGGCCGGTGTCAACACACATTGGGTTTCGGGCAATGGCCCTGTAGCCAGTGCTCATCCCCAGGATGGGGAGGTGACAGTGGTGACAGGTTGTCAAATGGAATGAACCTCTACACCATTGTGGTGGAAAGCAGGAGAGGAGGCCAATAGGCTAAAGAACCCCAGGAAACTGAGGTCCCTGCTCTTCCCAGCCCACACAAAGGCTGAGTCACAGTGTACAAGCAAAATTTACTGAGTCAGGGAGGGGGGGATGTCATTACATATAGAATAGCAATGGATTCTGTGGTTTTGTTGTAATTCCTGCTCTGTAAACACATTCACCTCTAATGAAGTGCAAAGTCTTGCCTGTTTGCTTTTGGACCTCGTTCTGTTGCACAACTCCCCAGAGTCTGTTTACTTTTTGGGAAGGAAGACCAAGGAAAAGGAAGGTGGTATAAATAAACCATCCTTTTACATAGTCTAGGCAATATTTGCATATATATTTTTCAATGTAGCTGAGCTGTCTGCTACTACATGCTGCACATTAAGCTTTTTGGAAATTGCCTACATTGAGTGTGGGTTTTCTCATCCAGTGTTGTTATTGCTTTACTCATGACCTGCTCCACGCTTTGTAGGTACCCATGTCCTTCCTAAAGAAACTTTTCCCATCCCGGTTGCACAATGCTGTCATTCACATAGCAATTAGGCAGGGGTCATTTCGATGAGACTCATTATACGGATGGATGTAAACAAGTCACAGCAGTGGAGCATGCTGCCATCACCAGCTCTTTCACCGGGAACTCCCTGCGCACAGCACTTGTCCCCAGGGGAGCTGGAGTAACTCGAGGCCATGTCACTGAGATTTAATGCAAGATGTCTACACCCCTGCTTAATTAAAGAGTGAGAATCTACATGTTAGCCAGTGCTGCAGTCGCTTTCATCTTCAGAAATCCCACTTGGATTTGTCACCTTGTTTGAAATGCTGCCAGGAGTCCAGGCAGAGGATCCCCCCCCAGAAAGGTGCTGGTTTGGGACAGGAGAGAGCTGCTGAGTGGGGGTTGTCCCTCTGTGTCCTGAAGTGCGTTTGTGCTGGCTGGGAGCAGTGCACAGCCATCGCCTGAAGTATGTTTCTGGCCTGCATCATTGTATGGTAAGCTTTGTTTGTAGCTGTCATGCTACAACACTCTGGACCCCCCAACACAAAAAGGGCATAGACCTGTTAGAGCAGGGACAGAGGAGGCCATGAAAATGATCAGAGGACTGGAACCCCTCTGCTGGGAGGCCAGGCTGAGAGAGTTGGGGTTGTTCAGCCTGGAGGAGCGAAGGCTTTTGGGACCTTCTTGAGGCCTTCCAGTATCTGAAGGGGGCCTTCAAGAAAGCTGGGGAGGGACTTCTTACAAGGGCTTGCAGTGACAGGATGAGGGGTAATGGCTTCAAGCTGGAAGAGAGAAGATTTAGGTTAGAAATTAGGAAGAAGCCTTTCATAGAGGGGTGAGACATTGGAACGGGTTGCCCACAAAAGTTGTGGATGCCCCATCACTGGCTCTGTTTAAGACCAGGTTGGATGAGGCTTCGAGCAACCTGGTCTATTGGAAGGTGTCCCTGCCCATGTCAGGGGTGTTGAAACAAGATCATCTTTAAGAACCCTTCCAACCCAAGCCATTCAATGATTCTTTGAAATATTTGGATGTATTTTAGACTGTAAGTGTTCAATTACCAGAAGTATTTAGTAAGTGACTTATCCTTGCAAGGTGATACAAAGCTGACATCCATTTGCATGGGAACCAACTTGAACCTTTGTCCCATATCTTGTTTTTAATCATTTCCCTACTTCAGACCCCCACACTCATTTTAAGTTACTGGGCTAATTTTCTAACAGTGAGGAAAAACTTCTCCATTCTCAAATCTTACAAAGAAACATACCATCAGTGTGAGGTTTGAGATGCCTTGGTGATGAGACATGGCTTCATTCATCTGAGAGTGGCCTTTTTAAACAAAAAGTGCAGCATACACAGAGGTCCCTCACATTTAATTGCACACCCGTAGCTTAATTAGAAAGTCAGGAGAGCCCAACAAGCTTTTGAACTTGAGGGATCTCTAACTTAAGAGCTTTTAGATTGCAAAATGAAGTGTTGTGGCTTCCTCTAATGTGCCCAGTTAAAGCCTCCCTGCATTCAAAGCTGCCTTGCTGTTGATCTCCAGAGAAAAACATTTTACTGTCTAAAATTCCTTGGTGTTTTGTTTTTTTTTTTTTTATGTGGCAGTTTCCTTGTTGGGAAGGGCTCCCTGAATGTGCCCATTTCAGCATCTCTTTTAACAGCGTAAGTTTTGACTTCCTTGTGTTAAATTTAGACTTTGTCAATTGGAAGCTATCAGATGCTTTACTGCAAGGCCATTAATATTTGAAAGCAAGAGGAGGGCTGTTCCCTTTTTCTGTCTCCAAAAGTCCTTCTGCATCTCTTACTCTTCTGGTATCAAATCAAACCCAGCAATGCCAGGCAGTGTGTGGAGGGGAATGGCAGGAAGCTGGGGAGCTGGACAACACCATTCCTGCAGACACTTTTCCTTGACATACCCCACAGCGGTGGTCATAAATCTGTAGCAGTTGGTCTCAGCAGAGTCAACCAGGTGCCTCGTTGAGTTCTTCTGATAGACAGTGACAAATACTCAGCTATCTTAAGGTGCAACCAAGAGGTGATATCTAGGGGTAGTATCTTATTTAGCACCTCCAAACTTCTGTTTTGCAGGAGGTTCTCCTGTGCTAGGAGGGAGTGGGAGGTTTTCCATCATGGTGGAAGGACCATATGGGTCAGATTTTCCTACTGATCTGAAAATTCCCTTTTTTCCTCAAAACCTGCAGTAGTTTTGAGAATGCCAATCCCTTGACTTGTGGAGAGTTGACATGTGCTTACCTCTCACCGTCCATCATTTACTAGTTTGATGGTATTGCAGGAGCAAATGTCCATGTCATTGTTTTTTAATTAGTCCTCCTGTTGGGTCCTGTGCTGACGCTAAAGTGTACACGACCTGAATGTTGTTGGATCAATGACAAATTCTGCCCGTATGTGCCATTTTGCCCCAGGCTGCTGTGCTGTCCTGGCTAGAACAACTGCTGGTCGCTGCACAGAGATGTGAGTTGCAGCTGAGCTGTAAATCAAGCTGTCAAATTCATAAAATGGGTTGGGTTGGAAGGGACCTTAAAGATCATCTCATTCCAACACCGCTGACGTGGGTAGAGACACCTCCCAATAGACCACGTTGCTCAAAGCCCTATCCAGCCTGGTCTTGAACACAGCTAGTGATGGAGCTTCCACGACTTAACATGGGCAACCTGTTCCAATGTCTTATTGCCCTCAGAGTGAAGAACTTCTTCTTAATTTCTAATCTAAATCTTCCCTCTTCCAGCTTGAAGCCATTACCCCTCATCTTGTCACTGCAAGCCCTTGTAAGAAGTCCCTCCCCAGCTTTCCTGAAGTCCTTCTTCAGATAGTGGAAAGCCACAGGAAGGTCTTCCTGAAGCCTTCTATTTTCCAGGCTGAACAAGCCCAACTCTCTCAGCCTAGCCTCCCAGCAGAGGGGTTCCAGCCCCTGGAACACCAGCAGAGGGGATCCATTGCTGTGGCCTCCTCTGGCCCTGCTCCAACAGGTCCACGTCCTTCTTGTGTTGGGGGCTCCAGAGCTGGATCAGTCCTGCCCTGGAGTACCACTCTTCCCTCTGCATTGTCATTGTGGCAGTTTCACTCGACATGCTGGAAGCTTCATGTATCACTTAATTCTCACTATAGATTTTTGGCATGTGGATGAGGAGGAAGCAGGGAGCCAGTAAAAGCTCTGCCTCCATCTGACAGTCTCCAACAGAGATGAGCTGATGCAGGGCAGGAGCCACCTGAGATGTGGTGTGATCGAATCAAAACATTGCTCTGGACAGCAGAGGAGCGAGTCAGAAGTCTTTTATTATTGCTGTTTTCTTAGCATTTTCACTCTGCCAAGATGTAGCCTCTTCCTTGGCAGAGTTAAATTCTGTCTTGCAAATGAGAAGTTCTGATGTTGATTTTTCTTAAGCTGCCTGTAATGTAATTAACCCGCCTAATTTAAGCTAGAACTTTTTCAGGTAGTTTAAAATAACTCTTCCAAAATGGTGTACTGTTTTGATCCTTGATCCAGACATGTGCCCTTGTGGCCAAGAAGGTTAGTGGTCTCCTGGGGTGAATTAAGAACAGGGTGGACAGCAGGTTGAGGAAGGTTCTCCTCCCCCTTTACTCTACCCTAGAGAGGCCACCTCTGGAGTACTGGGTCCAGTTCTGGGCTCCCTGGTTCAAGAGAGACAAGGAACTACTGCAGAGAGTCC
>JANHFX010153646.1:0-11212 GCA_027560015.1 Chloroceryle amazona
CCCATCCCTGTCCCCATTGCAGGGGAGGTGGCCGGGGCTCTGAGCACCCTGCTCTGGTTGCAGATGGCCCTGCTCAGGGTATCAGGATGGCACCAGATGCCCTTGAAATGCCCCTTCCCACCCAAACCAGTCTGGGATTCTATGAAAGGAATGACTTTGAAGGACAGACAGCTTCTAGCTTAGACTTCTTTTTCCTGAATACCAAAAATTACTTGGAATATTTGTCAGTAGTCTAAAATAACTTCTTACTCTATTCTGCCATTAGATTCAGTGAAATTACAAATCCTTAACAAAGTATTTTGCCTTTATACCCAAGTCGTCCAGAGAAAGCTCTTGCTTTGCAGAGGTTTTGGGGAGCAGTATCATGAATTTTAAGGCTTTTTTTGTATCCCAGAGATTAACCCCCTGTATTTCTGTGCTATTTATCCTGCTACATCTCTCCTACCATCTTGTTAATTCTGGCTTTGGCAGCAGGAGAAAGGATCACTCCGCTTTCCCGAGGTTTTTGGTCCATGATAACAACTCTCTCCTTGTGGAGCACTGATGCCTACTCTGCCCAGGCATCAGCCAGCGTCACTAAAACCCTCGTGTCACCCAGCTGCGCTTTGACAGGCGGCCAAGGTAGCTGCTGTTCTGGTCAAAGGTAAAGCAGGAAACTTCAAAGGAATTACTCAAGAGAAAGTGAGAAAACACCACACAGTTCCAACCGGCGTGACCAAGCGATCTGCTCAAGCTCAGCACTCACCGAGCCGAGACCAGGAGCGAGAAAACATCTCCTCCATATTGAGCAGCTGACCAGGTAACCGCCCTGACGGGACATTTGCATGGAGAGGGGACAGCGTGGGACTGGAAACCATGGGCTCCATCCCACCCTCAGCTGCACCTCGCGCCTCTCGGCGCCACGCGGGGAAGGAACAGGACCGGGTGTCTCTTTCTAAGCGTGCACAGGCTGAACTCCTGCTCTTGCACTGCTGCAAGAGTCTGCATTTTCTGCTAAGTGGGAAAATCATGCAGCCAGGTATGTTTAATGGGTACTTTCCGGGAGGGATAATCACAGGCTGGTGTATGCTGCTGCAACTGAGACCCCACGAGCACATCTTAAAAGAGAGAATAAAAATAGAGGAGGGATGGATATCTGCAGAGGACCTTGGCTTCAGGGGCAAGGAATCGGAAGAGACACACAAACAAGAGTTTGTAAGGACCAGGAAACCACGAGGTGATGAGTAGCAGCCAAACTACATTTGTCCAGAGCAAGTCCTGCCAATCAAACCCGAGGTTCCACCATGAGACAGCAGCACTGCTGGGAAGGAAAGTAAAGACCCCACAGTTGAGCTTCAGCAAGGACTGCGACCAGCACACAAGGCTCCCTCCCTACAGCTTGACCCCCAGGTTGGGCGAAGGACTGGGGAAAGAAAAATGGCCAGGCAGCACTTTCAGCAGAAGGTATCCAGGAGGTAGAGGGGATCACAGACAGAGCCTGTGTCAGCAACAACACACTGCTGGGGAAAAAAACCCAAATCCTGCTGGGATATGCTCAGTAGAGGAGGAAGAAGTGTGGGAGGAAGGCAGCACACCCAGGAGAAGCAGGGAAGCCTCAGCTGGAGGAGCGTGTGCAGCCTGAGCACAGCCTGGCAACAGGGAAGGAAGTGGAATGGAAAGGGTGTAGAAGGGGGTGGGGGGGGAAACAAAACCAAAACTCAAACCACAGTTTTTAAACCCCCCAAGAATCAGTGATTATCTAAAGGACCACAACCCATTTGGAAGGCAAAGGTCTTGAGACCTTTGGCCTCTTCGCAAGAGGAGGGAGCTGTTCTGGTAACAATTCCTATCCAAAAGGCGTCTGCTGACAAAGGGAATGAGGACAGAGGACATCCATGGAGGACAAGGCAAAGTGAGGAGTTAAAGATTTCACAAGAGAAGTTTCCTGTACCAGAAAACCTGTTAACAGCAGATGCTGGGAAGCCCAGGAACAGACTGGTGGAACAGGGTGAAGGCTGCAAGGTGAGCCTGGACAGACACCTGTCCTTCTGCACTCTCAGGTACCGAGGAGCCACCTCCAGCAGAGCGAGGGAGATGAAGGGAATGGAACCACATCCAGAGCCTGGCCACCACCAGGGGCTAATGCTGCTTCAGAGCACTGCCCACAGTAGCTACCTGTGCAGTGACAGGAACACCACTGCCCCCCTTCCCCCTGCTCTGGGGCAGACCCAAGGTAAGCAGCCTTTACTTTAAGGCTACAGCATTTTGTGGCAACATACAAGACTGGTCACCTGCAAGGATGCACTAGTGACTTGTTTTGTAGGCCCTTGATCAACACCTTCATCTGAAGCAGCCAGCTTTCTACAGGGAATGATATTTAAGTATTTTTCAAGCTTATTTTGCATAGTTATGGACACTTCCAACCATGCACCACTTCCAGTGGGCTGAAGGTGCTGGCCAGAGCACACATCTCTGAATCTATTTGGGCTCTTCAGCAGCTGAAGCTCCAAGTCCCAAAGTCAACGAGCATCCCTCTGGCTCTCACTGAGCCCCAAATAGACTTCCCCAGTTGGACATCCCTCTGGATGCATCCTAATCCAGGCCTCTCCTTGGATTAGGGCACAGAGTGGTACGAGACAAGATATAAACCAGATCTGCCTGCCCCTGAATAAACTTCACGAAGAAGAGATCTCACGCACAGTTTAAAGGTGTCTTGAGCTGCCTGTTCTTTGAAGGCAGCAACTTCAAAACTGGCAGACTACCAATAATTAGACCTGTGCAATGAGGAGGACCAGACCACGCTTCTAAGTGCTGGGTAAATGCTGAACTTTACTCTTTTATTACCTGTTAATCTTGCCATAATGAACAAGATTCTCAGATATTATATAAAGGCATTTTCTGTCCCAAGGTCTGCATGCGGGTCCAAATCTCACCGAGAGCACCCTGGGCACCCGCAGCCTGATGCAGTCCCAGCGTGGCTGCAGTCCCAGCGTGGCTCCTCTGCTACCACCGCCAGCACAGACACCAAACACTCTGTCTCCAAAGCAGCTCTGCAGCCTTGTTTAAGAATTGCCACGTAGAATTGACTTGAAAGTATCAACACTGCCTAGTCTGCAAAACTGTACCCTGTAATTAGGAGTTAAATTCAACTACCCACAGCAGCAGCAAAGCACCGAGGAAACCCAGACCTGCCGTATGCGCTGGGTTCTTAATTCCTTCCCTTATCCCAGACTAAATGACCGTGTTCTATTACCGAAGGAGGATTGAGGCAGAAAGTAAATGCAGAGGGACACTCAGGAGTAGGCAGATGTTCAGGAAAACAGCTTAACAAAAATAGCTCCTCTGCTGCTTGGCTCTCCTCCAGAGCCAAGCGCGCAGCTCCGCGGGCGCTCGCTCCATTTCGGGGCGAGGGGGAAGCACAGCTCCCACCCACCACCTCTTTCAAGGAGAGGTTTCTCTTTGCTGCCCCACTCTTCAGTGACCTCAATATTCCAGTTACACACAACGTCTTCCGCCCGTGAGGAGGTTAAACAGCAGAGACCTGCCCAGATGTTTAACCCAAAGCAGATGCATTTCTGGCTAATGCACGATAAAAATCTGTGCGACTCGCTGCCATCAAACGTCAGAGATCTATGGATTCAAAAAGTGACTGGGGATATTGGTGTAAGGCCAGGCTGCTGGGGGTTATTCAATCCAATGCAATGGCCAAGAAGTTCCCACACCAGTAACTGCAGAAGGCTGGAACAAGAGCCAGAGGAAGGACACCCTGCTCAAACCTCCACTCCTCACGTTGTTCCTTCATCACCTGCTGCCAACCTGCAGCCACGGGTCTCAGCCAAGTCTTTAATACAAAATAGTGCTGAATTAATTTCACTCTCATATGAAAGTGTTTGAGAGCCCCCCCTATCCCAAGAAACCCTACAGGGTCTAGGTCACCAAGGGAAACTCCTGAGGTCTCAGGATGAAGGCTTCAGGTGGTGGTTCAAAACACATGCATGAGCCTGGCCAGAGAGCCCAGAAGAATAAGTGAAGGGGAAGACTCAGCTCACGGCAGCATTGCCCAGGCAAAGGGAAACTCTTGAGCAATGGGCTTGCCTTTCGCTTTCTCCTGTGGCAGTGCCACTTCCCCACTAAGCACTCCACCAGTGGTGAGGGCACTTTACCTCTCCCTTGTCCTTTTGCCCTTCGGTGCGGCGATCACCCACCAGGCAGTCCCCATGCCCGGTAGCTCGCTCTTAGATCACAGTGTCACACATTTCAGTCACAACACGAGGCACCAAGTATTACAGCAGCTCATGAATTTTCCTCAGAAGAGGTTCCACAGCCTCTAAAGTTTGTTAGCTATGCTGGCTTTTCAGCCAAGGAGAAGCGGTGCCCACCAGTCTAAAGTAAAGCAACTCAGCTGCAAAGAGAAGAACCTGTTTGCTTTTAGTAAGCTCAGAGGCTTTTCAGGATTACCCAGGGGACTGGATTCCTCCCTCATTACCCAAGTGGTCCAACTGCAACCCATACATGCTGTGGGCTTGCTCCTGCACCCACGGTACTGACACAAGCGGCAGCACCAGCACAAAGCATTGGTTTGTAACCCTGGACTCCCATGACAAGAGGAACCGGCTTCCAGCTGCCCCAGGGGAGGTTCAGGTTGGAGCTGAGGAACAATTTCTTCCCCTGCAGTGTTGTCCAGGGCTGTGCCAGGCTGCCCAGGGCAGGGGTGGAGTCCCCGTGAGCCCTGGAGGAGTTTCAAAGCCATGGAGATGTGGTGCTGATGGCCAGGGGTTAGCAGTGGGGTTGGTAGAGTCAAGTTCATGGTTGATGATCATGTTCATGCTTGATGCTCTTAAAGATCTTTTCCAACCAAAACAATTCTATGATTCTCTGAACTCAAAGTGCTCCACTGCTCCCACTGCAGGCCTTCCCTTCTAGCACTGAAGCCACCCAAGTAGGCTCAGCCCTTATGAGTAACACCCCCATCCTGCTGCTGGATGAGACCTTTCCATATCAGCCACTACCAGGAAGACTGTTACCCCGTTCTCATTAACCCTGCTGCATTCCAGCTAAACCCACCCACCCCTCACCCAAAGGAGAAGCCAGCCCCCCATTTAGGCCAGGGAGAAACACAGTAAAAGCCATAGGAAGAGGCAACCTGTTCTGCACTTAACTAACACAAACCGGTCCAAAGAAGCATAGAAAACAAAAACTCAATCACCCATTTTGCAAGACTCTGTTCTTAGGGAGCAACAGAGCATTTGGCATCAGAGAGCAGAGACCACAGACCCACAAGCATCAGCCATGACTTACCCAGCTCCACAGGCAGCAGCTGGTCCCACCACACTGGACACAGCAGCCCAGCTTAGCTGATGTTAAACCAGAGCTCATCACTGGAACCTCAGTTTGACACTGCAGCAAACTGGGCTCACCTCAGGCCGTGCTCACCCCGGGCACTTGGCATCGCCAGGGTCTGCACCACAGCCTTGCTCCCAGGCCAGCCAATAACCCAGAGCAGCAGGAGAGACCCTCTCAAGCACCAGCTTCAAGGCTGAACTGGAAGGTCAGTGTTATAAAGGGGAGAGGAGAAGCTCCCGTGGAGCCACCCAAAGTGCTGTCAGTGTCAGCTGGGTGCTAATGAGCCATTAACCACCGAGATGATGAAGGGCTGTGTGATCAGCACAGCACCTCCAGGAGCACCACTCCACCCCCTCCTTATCCCCAGGAGAAGTGCTGGGTGTTGCTAGGGCAGAAGGTATCCTGAAAGTTGAGCTATCATTAAATAGCAAGATCTGGCAGCTTCCTGCTGTGCTGGATGGAGCTGCCTGCGCCTGGGAGCCAAAAGCAGCAGTGCCCTGTGTGCCCAGCAGGGATTGCCTGAAGAGCACGTCCATAATGGTCCTCTCGAACTGGTTTTGATGGGCAGTCCCTTCTGAGAGCTCACGGAATTTATCATCCCACCAGCTGTAAGCGCCGTGAAGCAGCGGTGTCTGGTGCCAATGGCATCGGCTTGTCCCAACACCCCAAAGCCCTCCAAACACCCCCCGTTCCTGTGGCCGTTTCAGATCAAACAAGGAGCGGTTTCAAAGAGCTATAAGCTCCAAACACAGGCAGTGTGCAGTGGGGTATTTCACCCAGGTGCTGGGGACTGTGAACACACCGGGTGAAACCCAGGCACGGTGCTCCAGGGGGGACTTCCAGCCAGGATGGGGACATGGGGATGCAGGAGGACACTGCCCATGACGCAAGCAGCCAAACCTGGGGAGTCCCCGGCCAGAGGTTTGCATGTCAGCCATGGAAACTTCCACCCAGCATCATTATCCTGCCCACAAGCCCAGCGCCAGTGCACAGCTGGCTGCGGGAGGGAGCCTGGTGCCACCCACCAGGGCTCCGTGGGGACCTGAGGTGCTGCAGTCACAGAAACACTGGGATAAGAGGAGCACCACTGGCACGTTCCCTCATCACCACCCCCTGCTTGTGCCTGCAGCGTTCCCCTCCCGGCTGCAGGTCCCTGTGACTGCCATGGACCCAGTTTCCCATATTTTCTCCTCTCCCGGAGCACGGAGCAGGGCTGGTGGGCACATGGACCACGGTCCTGGGCAGAAGCACAGCCAGGATCTCACTGCCAGCAGAAGTGCCTGGTGCCATCTGCACCAAGCAGTTTGTTTGCAGAGCACGGCTACCTTCTGTTTGCTACCTTCAGAAATGAAAATGCACAATGCAGGAACAATCACAGAGAAACATTTCTGTCATCTTCACTGGTACCCTCAACTCTACGGCCTCCTGAATGTGAATTAGCGTCTTAAGCAGTTTATTCATTCATGGCAATCTGTTCATTTATTTTCAAGACATTGTATAGCTCCAGGAAGCCTTGCATGGGGCTGTGGGTTGGTTTCTTTTTCCTCTCTAAGCTCTGACTACAAGACATTCTTTATTTTTCTCAGATTGTTTCTGCTTCCACTCTGCTGAGCTGATGTGCAAGACAGCCCTGGTCTCAGAAATCACTGACTAGAATCATGGAATCATAGAATTGTTTTGGTTGGAAAAGACTTTTCAGCTCATAGAGTCCAACCATCCCCCAGCACTGCCAGGGCGCCCCGGGCCCTCAGCACCACAGCTCCATGGGGGGCTTGGAAACCCCTCCAAGGATCACGGGGACTCCCCCCTGCCCTGGGCAGCCTGGCACAGCCCTGGACAAACCTTCAGGGGAAGAAATTGTTCCTCAGCTCCAACCTCAACCTCCCCTGGGGCAGCTTGAGGCCGGTTACTCTTGTCCTGTCCCTTGTTCCTTGGGAGCAGAGCCCGACCCCCCTGACTCCAGTGTCTGGCTACTCTTTCTGTGAAAAACTTTTCCCTGATGTCCTGTCTAAACATCTCCTGCTGCAGCTTGAATCCATCCCCTCTTGTTCCAGCACTAACTACCTGGGAGAAGAGCCCAGCACCAGCCTCTCCACTGTCCTGTCAGGGAGCTGTAGAGAGGGATGAGGTCTCCCCTCAGCCTCCTCTTCCTCAAGCTAAACACTCCCAGCTCCTTCAATCTCTCTTCAGAAGATTTATTCTCCAGGCCCTTCCCCAGCTCCGTTGCCCTCCTCCAGGTGTACAACACCAAAGCAGACACTGGTTTGTCCAGAGCAGGTTTATCTCCGCTGCCTCTGGAACCGGTGCCCTCAGTCTGCAGCAGACTCCTCCAAACCCCACTACTGTGTTTCTAAATCACAAGGAGCTGTCTGCACAGAGAAGACAGCACGGCAATGTGCAGCTGCATTGAACGTACCACCTTTGCAAACAGCCATTTCAGGTGGGGCTCATCCCATTTGATCCATTAATTCTCCGTTTCCCCGAGCCCAGAAGGATGTTTAAAAAGCCTGTGGGGTTTTGGCTTGTGAGGGTAAATTGGAGTTCACAATGGCTTCATTCATTCCTATCATGTTTTTCTGACAACAACCTGCCCAACTATTATTTTCCACTGTCTCTTTCATCTATTCATTCCAGCAAACTAAACTGGATATTTCCCTTAATCCCAAAGTATTTTTCACCGCCTTCTCAGAAGTTGTTTTGATTTCACAGGTACTGAAATAATAGGAACCATTGATGAAGATGCCCACGCTTGCTTGCAAGCCCAGGAATTTCCCCATTGTTCCTGCTGCTGGTTAGTTTTCTCTGAAGAAAAAAAAAAAGGATTGTTAGCTTATGAGATATCAGAGAGATTACTGAACCTCACCGTATCATCCAGGCCGTGAGTACCCAGGAATGAATTTTTCATCTCTTAAGATACTCAGTGGCTAAACTTTCATCTCAGGCTGAAAATCTTCAACTCTTTTAATGGATTCGAGCCATAGAGTATTCAAGCTTTAAAAGAAAAAGCTGGTATCCTCTGATTCTATATTTAAACTGAGAGCATCAGAAATGTCATTAGAGATTTAAAATGAGAGTCTTGTGGAGATTAGACTACTCTTGTCTAGAAACACAGCTCGCGCCTTCTTTAACATCCTTTCTAACAGGAGACGGCAAAACGCATTTGAAGAAAGCAACCAGATCAGGAAGAACCCCGGAGCAAATGCTGAATCCACAGCAAACAAAGATTTCAACCAGTTCTGCTGAAAATAACGGGACTATGGGACAGGACACGTGATGGGGAATGAAGAAGGAACGCAGCAGAAAGAAACTCGGGACATTCCCAAGGCAGCGTTCGCAAGTTGCGGCACGTTTGCTGTGGAAATCAAATGATGGTAATGAGGACAGCCCCCAGTGACACAGCGGGGTAGGCAGCCTTTGAAAACCTGACCTGCTGGGTCATTCCTAAGGCTCTGGGAAGTGCTTATCTTCCTACTACCGCTGAAGTCCCTTTGTAAGTGCATAGAAAGTTCTGGGGAAACAACGCAGAACCACAGACAGAAGCTGGAGTGGGGGAGTCTCCTTGGGCACGCTCAGCGGGCTGCATGCAACAGCCTGCAGAAAAAACACTTACTGCTTAAATAATGCATCCCCATTTGACTCCAGGTAGGCTTTGAAGGGTTTTTGCTAGAAGAACTCTGCCTTCCTTCAGAATGAACGGCTCATTTTCTTGCTGAGCAGCTATGAAGCAAAAGGAGAGCTGCGTAATTGTTTCAAAAGTCCCAGCAACGCACCAGACACTGCTGTGGTTTCAGCCACAGGTTTGATGGCTCACCCGAGCAGCCTGCCTTTCAACTGGGAAGCCCTGAAAGCACAGCGAGCAGGGGTGCAGGATGGTGCTTCGTCCTGCTGTGCTGACAGGAGCATCGCTCCCCTCCCACGGGGCCCTAACGAAGAAGCTTTTCGTGTGCTGCCTCTGCAGCCCCAAGTGCTGACAGACCCTGGTGCCTCCGGCTCCCAGTGACCTGAAGCAATAAGGACATCACAGAATGGTTTGGGTTGGAAGGCACCTTCAAAATCATCTCGTTCCAGCCCCCCTGCCATGGGCAGGGACACCTCCCACTGGAGCAGGGTGCTCAGAGCCCCATCCAGCCTGGTCCTGAACACATCCAGGGATGGAGCATCCACAGCTTCCCTGGGCACCCTGTGCCAGGGACTCGCCACCCTCACAGCGAATATCTTCCTTCCACCTAATCTAAATCTGCCCTCTTTTAGTTTGGAACTGTTACCCCTCGCCCCACGTAACCCCTTGTTTCTGTAATGAGAAACAGATCTGCCCCAAACCCCACGGATGGTCCCTCCCAGGGATGGGACACCCTTACAAGCACCCTCTCGCCCCGCACAAGTGGAAGCACAGCACTAAGGCACGTGAGCCACAAACACCACCTCTGCTGATGGCTCTCTCTCTCCAGAAACAGCCCACCCACAACCCTCCCTGTCCCCTCTGAGTACCGAGGCACCCACCAGCCACTTTCTGGATGCAAACGAGGGGTCTCTGCAGCTTAACGAGCTCCCCACCAACACTGCGTATGCAGCTCGGGGAGGGTTCCCCATTATTGTGGTGCATGTGGCACCTGGGAGGATCTCGGTGGCATTTCCCAGGATAGAAGGCTGGGTTATTGATGTTCCCTGCCCAGCTCAGGACACAAAATAACTGCAAAGCATCAATATTTTCCACAGGAAAAACAATTTTTACACAATATTTTTTTTCCAAGTATAGGAGAAGTTCCTATGGAAAGAACAGCAGCTTTTGTTTCCTTATTAACTGCAGCTCATCCTCCTGCCAGAGCCAGGCACTGCCGTGAAGAGCGATGCAACGCAGGGCTCCGCAGGTACCTGCAAGGGCAGCTCCAGGTGGTGCCCGCAGACCACCCCAGGGTGCTGTGAAGCAGACATTAGCAGTTTGGTGACCAGCACTGGTAGAGGTACCCCGAACCTCCCCGCTTTCTGCAAAGGGGACAGTCTCGCCCTGCTCCTCAGTTACTGACGAAGCTCATTTTGAACACTCGGCTCCATTTGCTATCGCAGGCGTGAAAGGAGAAGCTGAAATCTCCAGATTATATTTGAGTGGCAGAAACATAAAAGACCAACCTTGACTCTGCCCCCATTTTTAAAGGGCACTGTTGCAAAATATTCACGAGCAACATTCCCATCTCCTTGTACCCTCCCATGGCTGCTATTCGGGTGCTCTCTCAAACAAAAGCTCCACAGTTACAAGCAGCCTGTCACATTTTGATGCTGTGCAAATGTTTTTCAGGGCTCACCCTACACTTGGGAAGAGCAGGTGCCACAGCACCTGGGTTCCTTCTCCCCACACCTGGGATCCAACCTTCCTTTCTGGCACCTGCGTGTAATTTCATGATAGGAAAGTGCCACTTGGATGTTGAAGGAGCCGATGAATTGGCACTGGCAGGGACAGAGGCAGCAAGCCAGCCTGTGGATGCAAAAAGGGAGAGGAGACGGAAGGAAAACAAGGCTCTTGTCCGCAGACACTCGTAATACCCAGGGTGCTTTCAGGTAAGCTTTGAAATGCCAGGATAATTATTCCCGGCCCTGCCCAGCTTTGATGGCTTCATTATTTAATGACCCAAGGTACAGCTGCTTCTTAACTGAACCTGCTCATCTCGAGCATCGCAGGGGGAAGGGGCTTGTTTATTGGTGACAAGTGATGTGTACAGCCAGGCTCTGCTCGCACTGACCTCTCATCCTTTGGAGTTGAAAATAGCCTAATTTCCATCCTCCCAGTAGGCATAAATCCCCAAATCCCAGCATGGTGGGGTGGGAAGGGCCCTCTGGAGATGCTCTGGGGCCACCCCCCTGCTCCACCCAGCAGGGTCACCCAGAGCAGGGGGCC
>JANHFX010153647.1:0-11207 GCA_027560015.1 Chloroceryle amazona
TTTTCCAGAGCCCCAGTCAAAAAAAAGGCCTAAAGGCTGCTGTTTAATGACCAGGGGTTGGCCTGATTTATCTATAAAACACAGGAAAGCAGGGAGAGGTTGCTTTTTTTTTTTTTCCTAGGAATCCTGCCAAATCTGAAATCACCATGTAGCACAAATTCCCTCCTAAAGAGGTTTGCAGCAACAGTATACATAAATGCTCTGGCAGGTTCAGTGTCATTTTTAACCTTTTAAAAGACGTGAATTTGCATATCTGTCTTGTTCTACCCCACTGACTTCATAAAATATTCACAGAATCATAGAATGTCCTGGGTTGGAAGGGACCTCCAAAGGTCATCTAGTCCAATTCTCTTGCTGAGAGCAGGGACGTCCTCAACTAGAGCAGGTTGCTCAGAGCCCCATAAAGCCCCATCTTGAAGGTCTCCAGGGAGGGGGCCTCCATGACCTCCCTGAACAACCTGTTCCAAACTCTGAACGTAAACTAATCTCATTTCGTCCTTCAATGTGTCAATTATTTTAAGTGTTAAATTATTTCAAGTATAGACAACATTGAAATAGGATGGGCAGAATATTATCATTAAATGTATTATTTCAGCACCACACTTTATTGCAAAAAATTCTCCATCACCTTTTCTTTATTGAGAGGGATAGTATATGGTATAAGTTTTATATAAGATATCAACCTCATTACATGCAATTTAATGGAATTGTGACACCAAATTTTGTCAACAGCATTGATCAGAAGTTTTAAAAGCATTACCAGTTATCAGTGGATGGTTTGAGAGTGGTTTGCAGCATTCAGCTGCAAACATTTGCATATCATTGTTTCAGTGCAATTGAAGAGGACAACTGCCAACTGAAACATAGAAGGGAAATTGTCAAAAACAAGTAAAGGCCTGCTTTGCAATTTACCTGTTTGCAAATCAACAGAGTATTATAAAGAGGCCAAACCTGTTCAGCACAGAAGGCTACTCTTTGCCTTTTGGTAGACAGGGTAGCAAGCTTTATAGGAGGTGTTACGTAAACCCCCTTGATCAATTTTTATTTCTAACAACAACAAAGAAGTAGGGCAGTCCCCACCCTTGAAAAAATAAGAATTAAAAGACTTTACTATTCTTGGGGTCAAGCAGCACTTTTCTTCTGCCACATTTGGAAGGGATGTCTTTTCCTCTAAAAGGAAAGGCTTGTATACAGGAAAGTTTGCATGTTCTTTTCAATTATGTCAGCTTGTCTGCTGGCAGATCCTGATGGCTCTTCCTGCAAGACTTTCTATAAAAAGGCATTTCTCAGTAGTATCACAGTGCTATAGCTTCATGGAAAATCAAATATGTGTTCTATTAAGGCAAAAGCGTTTTAAAAATCTTGTTTCTCACTATATGATCTCAGCTCAGACTTCTGTATGAGAAAGTATCATCGAATTGTACTTTAAACACACAGGCTTATAGCAACCTGTGCATATACTGCCTCCTGGCGACTGTTTGCATGTGTACAGGACAGGGGAAGGTGGAACATGAAATGGATTCTCAGGTTTGCGTACACAGACAAAAATCAGAAGAGCAATTAATTTCAGAACAGACTTTATTACACCTGCATTTTTTACTTAACAAAGAAGTGTTCTTTTTACAAGAGCCGTTAAAGCTAACTAAGTATCTAATTGTGCAACGTTTCAGTTTATTTTACTGCAAGAATAAAAGGGCTGGGATGAAGTTTTTCCTTTAGTATGTCACAGTCAGCTCTTATTTTAAAAAAATCATATGGTGTACATTGTACACAAACATTTTAAATGGCCACACAAATGGTTCTATCTCCACAGGATAGTGGAGAAATAAAGTTGGATGGTAGTTAACACGTAAAACTTAAGATGTATCTAAATGATACCTTCACCATGCCTCCCCTATTTACACTACTCTAAAGTCCTGACATTGTTAGAATAAAGAATTTTAATTCTTAGTAGCTATGACACTTAACCAGATAACCTTAAATTTGCCTACTTGTGTGTTTGTCCTATACAGTGAGTAATACAGAGGCAAAAAGACATTGTGTGTAATATAAATGTTGTACAGCACTGCATCTACCACACAACAGGGCAGAATTCAGCTGATCTGACAGGCATGCAGTGCTGCATCCACTGTAGCCACTGCTTTCTGAAGAGCTAGACATTACCAGATTTCTGTCAGCTGTCCTGGCAAGACTGCCCCATAACTGCACAGCAAATTTTAGTCTATATTCTTTAAACATTCTACTGCCTTTCCTGATACTTTTTCTTATGTGAGAATTCTTGTCCCAGTCAAATCATTGTTAGTCTACCCTACTTTCATACTACTACACCTATGTTTAATGTGACTTGTTCTTCTAGTTCTGCTAGACAGACAGGACTCTTAAAAGATAGTTAGTATTTGCATAAATGACCTGAAAGACACTGGGGTTTGTGTTTTTTGTTTTGGTTTTGGTTTTGTTTGTTTCTTTTTGTTGTTGTTTTGTTTTGTTCTGTTTTTGCCCTGAAGCCACATGTGCTCCATTCTATTGACACTGATGCAGGAGCACAAAGGGAAAGAAACTCTATTAGATGGGTTTGCCTGGAAATGAAACATTCCTTGTGTGGCATAAAGATGATACACTTGATTGTTTCCCACCAGCTTCTTCCAACATGTGAGAATACGGAACATTGCAAAGGTGTGTATAGCCTTTGGCTATAAAATTAAAATAGTTCATCAGTTTTGTCATGTAAGCCTGTGGAAGGAAGGATGCATACAGTATGAAAGTAAATCATTATGGTCTGTTCATGCTTTACATTTATTCTGGACAGAATTGTTATGAACTGCCCAACATGTAACAGTGTAGCAACTCAGACCTTTGAGTTTTACTTGTAATTTTTACCAGAATATTTACTTCAGAGTACCATAAGGTGTGACTGACAAGCTGTCAGGAAGTGTCCTCAGCTGAGGGTATAAAGGAGATTGGTGTATGTCCAAAAGGTAACTGCCAGCACTTTCCAAACTCTATGCAGAAAACTGTTTGGCCAAACAAGGATTTGGCCCTTAGTTCAAAGCTTCATGCAAAAAAACCTGCAGAAATCCTCTGCAAACCTGATTAGCTGTTCTCTTCTCACTCATATACACAGAAAAACATGGATTTAAATCAGTATTGCCTTGGGTTATTAATAGTCAGGCATATCACACAGGTGAGCGTTCAGGGCTGACATACCACAGTGCTCCACTCCAGAGCTCTGGACTAGTGTGCTTCCCTGCAGTGTAGCACAGTAGCCAGGATCGAGGCAAACAGTCACACAGGGTAGCTACAGCAGAGGTACCGAAGTGAAGATGAACTGCATTCACTGTTAGGTATGTCCTTACTGTTCATGGTACAGTTTAATAGTCTGGCTAGAACCTGTTTTAATAGGATGCCTGGTTAAAGAATGGCTATTTATCTGAAGCATAAAAAGTTTTCTGAGTAACACAGACTATTCCATTATTGAGCCAGATGTAGCTAATAAATCAAAGCTCTTCTTATTCTTTTGTTCTATTATCATGGCCTCATTAATAAAACTAGTGTCTAAATGTCTGTTGTGTATGTGATAGACTAACTTATCCTATATGCATCCTACAGCTATAAAAGGTGCTTTGCAGACACAACTGGTAGGACATTCTTCAGGATTTTTCTACTCATAGAGAACACATACATCAGGCTTCCAAAAATGGCAAAAATCACATTCAATTACAGGTGTTACATTTGTTATAATCTTCCATATGGAATTCATTAGAATAATAAAATGTGTGGTACTCACAGCTCAAGATTTTCTTATACATGAAAGACAGTATTTTCCATGTGCAAACCTGCTGCCTCTAGGAAACAAAAAAAAACAACCAACCTTCCTTTTCCTCTAAAGGAAACAATAGAATGATGCCATCAATCTATCAGAACAATAAGGACCTGCATAGAATCCAGGGCTTTTGGTTAATAAGTAAATTTACAGTTAATTATTACAGTCAATGATTTGATTAATAACTAAAGAACAGCAAGATGTCAAGGAATAGTTTGTAAACAGTGAACTAATAATCATGCAAAGTTGGTCTACATTATATGCTGAACCTACTAGATATACCTGCTTCCATCCAAATGACATTTACTGTCATTTCCCATAGGATGACAATGAACTTTGAGTAAGATGGTAGCTACAGGTCACAGAAGATCCTGGAAAAGTCAAGAAGGGAGATGCTACCGTAATGAAATTCTGAAACTCTTCAGAAAATTGGTCCAAATGTTTAGAAGCATTCAGTGTTTCTAACTACGGATGGAGCCAATGTGACCTGAAAGCAGTTTGCATGACCAAACCAAAATTCTTTCCTGAGTAAAGAAAGTAAGACTGGGATTCCTCATCCGAAATAACATATAGTCTCTGCAACCACTAATAGCATGAATAAACAACAAGGATATAGCAGAAGATTATGGTAATGAAAGTGCAATTCATCTGAAACAGCTTATGTAATTGGATAACATTTATATAACCTCCTTTCTCACAATATTGTCATGCTTCACAGTTTTTTTAAGTGTTTAATTTTACAGGAACCCAGTGAGGTAAATAACAACTGACCATCTATTTTACAGCTGGTAAGCCAAAGCAGAAGAATGAACAAGGGCTGCATTCAGAGTGGTTCATGTTAAGTTAACTTCACTATCATAAATGCCTTCTCTACTGGTGCCACTGGAAGCTGCATCTTCCTGTCTCATATGAACAATACTCTGAATTACTCAACAGCACACTTTTAAACTTAGAGGCCACAGCAGTTTTGAAACCAGAGGTTTGTGCTGATAGCAAGTGGTCTGAATATGGCCCTAAAGAGCCTGCCTGCAGTCATGCTGAGTTTGAAGTAGAAAAAAAGTTGACATTGGATGCTTCCCAAGTCCCATAAGTCAGCCGGGAAAAATGTGGAAAGCAGGATTTCTGAAAACAATCATTTAAAGTAATGGTTGTTTTAGGTGAGCCAGAGGAAAGCACAGTCCCCTTATTTAGTTTCATATGGTCCTGTAGCAGCTTCTGGCAGATGTTCACAAACCCACTTTGTCCTGGGATTCCTTTCTTCCCAAGAGCCAGTAGCTTCCTCTCCCTAAGTGAAATTTTTTCCATTTAAGAGACTCATTTTCAGTACAACTGAAGATGATTATAATTGATGTGAATTATGCAAAGCCTTTTGTTGCGTTTTTCTCTGGCTCATTCTTCTGAAGAAAGAAGGAAGGATCTGAAACCCCACTGTGTACTGCTGTACCAGGTCTGAATCTGTAGAGTAATTCCACTTCTAGTTTCGTATTGGTAATTACGATTTGTATGAATATAAGTCACTGCATTTAAATTTGAGTCAGTGGATGAATACCATCAGATGAAGCCGTCCTTTAGTAAGTCCTCTGCAATCCATAAATAACTCTGCTGAGAGCATAACAAAGGCTCTTTGTGTTATTGCATAGTGGAGCCAAAAATGTTCTCGAAGCAAAGTTTGTTTGCAATATAATTACATACAGCTCATACATAAAACATCTCATTGCACCAAAGCCAAAAAGGCAGTCCTTTAGATCCTATGATCTTCAGCTATCTACATTAACAATGGAAACAAATGCATGGTAAGACCATTTATATTTCACTGGTTCCTTTCTTTTACTCTATTTGAGATATTACTTCTTGTCTAAGGACACAGTCCTGTAAGAATCTCACTGTTTGCACAATTGTCTGCCTGTACAAATGTCCTTACAGCACTGGGAGTTCACTCAGTGAATTCAGGACTGTTTGGATATCTTTTGGGATAGTGTGTGTTACTGATCCTGACTGGAGACTTAAAAATCTGCAGAAGAGGTAGCAAAAATGTTTTTAAATACTGCATAAAAGGCTGAAAATTAAGACTTAGATTTTATATATACACACACATATATATATATATATACATACACAGAGAGAGTGCTAAGAATGGAAGGATGTATTCAAACTTTCCAAAGAAAACTTACATGCCTAAAATTTTATTTTAGGAAACTGAATATGTCCTCAGCCATCCTCATCAGTTGAAGCATCCTGTCAGGATGATCCATTTAGAGACTTCTCAACAATCAAATAATCATTCTGCACTTGAAATGATGGAAACAATTTTGGATTCCCCAATGCTGGTGGGAGAACAAAACAATAATCCCTAAAAGAATACACAGTAATTCAGCTAGGAAATTTTGTTCCTTAATCACTTGTCCTCACACCCCTGCATCCTTCCATTCCACAGTACAGTGATTGTAGAGCCAGATGCCAGTAATATCCTAATTCTCTGTGTTGTTCTCGCTTGTATTTCAGCATTTAGTATCTTTCTTTTTGAGAGCACTAGTGGCAAAGTAAATTATGATAATCCACAGTACTGTCTCATTCCACAGTAGCATGTTTCCTTGCCACTGCAACATCTGGGTTTGTATGGTTCCAGGAAGAATCACTCTTTACAGAAATAATTTTCCCCGTGTTCTTGCACTGAAATCTATAGTCAGTAAAGGGCTGCTATAGTGACCCATCTCATCCTCATCATCACTCCTAGTGAAAGGATAGAAATGGTGTGATGGCTATGCCACTGTGAGAGGTGGAGAAGACCAAAGGACAGTGGTAACTGAAATGCTTCAGAAATATATAAATGCTGCCCTTCTTTGATGGGTATAAGTCAAAGCCCTGGAGGCCTCAGACTAGCCAAGATTGTGCAGAGCACAATTTACTTTGCTAAGAAAGCATGAACCAGATGCCACTGCTGGAAAATTTCTCTTATACTCAAAGAAATATGTTTATCCGCTCCAGAAGCCGTGGATTGAATCATGAAATACCTAGATGCATCTTCATTTTCTTCTTTTACTAGAAATACCCTGTGATTCCTTCCAAACTGATGAATTATTTATGCCAAAATAAAGAAAAAATATCAAGGGAAAAGTCCCTTTCCATTTCATTTTCTGATTTGTATTTTTTACCAAGAAGCAAAAGACAGTTCTGACTCTCACACAAGCTAGACAATTGGAGCAATATGTAGCTACTACGCCCAACAACAAGCTGAAAACCACATCATCAGAGATCCATAGTCCTCTGATTCTTCCCTTTCACTTCCTTTCACTACGCTGGGAAAGAAAAATAACTGCAAGTATGCCACATTACTGATACATAGTTTGGCACCTAACCAGGTTAGAGCTAATGCTTTAGCAACACCATCCCGCCTCTGTCAGAAATGCAGCTTATAAGAGAAAGCAGTGACTATACATCAACTCTCCAGTATAACAGTAGCTTTGTCCCCTCCATTGCTATCACCTGCATCTGCTTAAGCTCCATGCTCTACTCTACTAGTAGAAACAACTGGGAGCAAGGAAGGCATCCAAAAATCTTTTTTTGCATATCCCCCCCACACAAATAGGCCAGACCAGTCTCATCCTAAACACAGTCTATACAAACAAAGCCTGGAAATCATAGAATTATAGAATCATTTTGAAAAGGACCCTTAAGATCACTGAGTGCAACCATTTACCTAACACTGCCAAATCCACCACTAAACCACACCCCTAAGCAGCACATCTACACATCTTTGAAGTACCTCCAGGGATGGTGATTCCACAGCTTCCTCTGGCAGCTTGTTCCAATGCTCAGAGTCTTCTGGCTTTGATAGCAATAAGCAAAACTCTGGAGCATCTTTTTCAGTGGCAGCCAAAGACAGAATCTAATAGACACAAGATAAAAGAAAATATTAGAAAGGCATGTCCAACCTAAAATCTAAAATTTACCTGTTCTTTACTTTGCAGAAGGCTAAAATGGAAACTCAATAAAAATAAATAAGCACGTAAAATACAAGGTCCCTAACCATGATAAATAATGCCATTGCATGAAAGGTAAAACTTTGCTCTTTCATGGTAAGGAACATAACGGGAACAGATGATTTTAGTGGCATAAATTAAATTGAGCTCTTCATCAGAAAGAAGTAAGACTTGCTCAAAAGATCAATAGGCATTTTATATTTATTACTAAATCTCTGGTAATAAAATTGCTGAAATGACTCCTTGTCTAAGCAGTTGCAAGCTAGCTGATAAGTTACACTGACAAAAATACTTCATCTGAGAGGCAAAGGTAAACTAGCCACAAGGAGTATTCTGTGCCAGGGAAGGAAAATTCTCTATATATGTTTCAAATGTGTGTCACAAATAAAGACCGGCAGATACGGGATCCAGAAGAGAAGAGCATACAAGACATCCCTTTCATATTTAAAATTGCAGCAGAAAACAAAATTTTAAAATGGACTCTTGAAAATCTTAAGAATGAGGAGAGTCTACCAAAGCAGGTCTACCTGCAGCAAACTTCAAAGTAAATGCTGCTCTTCAGTCTCAACACACCATAATCATCCATATATCTCTTAGGCACTATCTGTCTACACTTCAATAAAAACTTCAGACTTAAGCAATGAAAATAATGAGCAAATTCACTAGACGCCCAGTGGGAAAACTAGCAAAGTTTAACTTAAAAAAAAATAAAAAGTATATGGCATTTAGACAACCTAGTGCTCACTGAAGAGCAATCCTAGAAGTAGAACTAAATGGCTGTATTTTACTCAGTTTCCTACAATAAAGCCATAAAGAATGAGTCTTTGATCTGTGGGCAGACTGAAGCACTTTGCTCAAGTTGCTGGCATGATAATTGTCTTCCATTCAGCCTGTTTTGGGAAACAATTTAGAGGGACCCCTTTGTTCAGTGATGGCTAAAGTTGCAAGAGATCAGTCACACAAAGACTAAGCCATGCTAAGGGTGGGGCAACAGCTGAGCTGTAGGGTCCCACGGGTGCTCCCCAAGTGTGGGAAATAGTGCAGAGTTATGAGATTGATTTGAATGCAGAGGAGTGTGTGTGTGTGTAGGCATTCACGTGCATACATGTTTTTAAGAAACAGAGAAGTAAAGAGAAGCTCTACAGATGCAGACAAACATGTCACCAAAAAAATCAAAATAAAAAAAAACAGCAAAACAGTAGCAGGAACAGAACCATGAACAAAATTAAAGCAGCTTTTGGGCTGTCTGTGCTGAAAAAGGCTTGGAACTGAGAACAGAGAAACTTGCTCCTGTTACTTGAGTTCAAATATACTCAAAGAAATATGTTTATCCTCTCCAGGAGCCGTGGATTGAATCATGAAATACCTAGATGCATCTTCATTTTCTTCTTTTACTAGAAATACCCTGTGATTCCTTCCAAACTGATGAATTATTTATGCCAAAATAAAGAAAAAATATCAAGGTAGAGAATTTGGGAAGCTGTGCAGGAACAGAAACTAAAATCTAAAATCAGAAAGTTATCTGAAATGTATCTGCAACTAGTTTAATTTTTGGAGTTTGTGTGTATGCTTTGGAAATTGAAATAAGGAATGTCTTCAACTACTTGATTTATGAAAGTTGCACAATGCTATGTCTGTACTTTATGTCTATATAAACCCATTGAACAAAAAAACAACCTCTAGGCTGGAATTCACTTTTGATTCAAAGAGACCTCCTTAGTGCCTTCTCTAATGGCCAAACTGCCTCCTCCAGAATGCAGACTGGTGTCTTGGTCTCGCTCATTCCTTCCCAATCTTCCCTGTCTCTCAGGAAGCAAGCGGAATGTACATAACAACTGTGAGAACAGTAGCTGTTGCTGACTGAAATCCCTATACTGGTAAAGAAAATATACCACATATATATTACAAATTAATTACACAATTTGCTTGATTTCCTTTAACAACAACAAAAATTAAAAAGAAGAGACAGTGCAATGATTTAACCAGATCAGTGTATCGCATTGATTTTAGGGTGTCTGTGCTGCTTTGATTTATGTACAACCTATGTACTTGCTGAAAACTGGAATATAGTCAGAATATTACTTTCTTCCCTGTTGTTATTGCAAGAGGTTACAAGAGCTTGTAAATTATGCCCCTTTCAGAGACATGGCTCCACATTGGAATCAAAAGGCTACAAAATGTCTCACAGGAGCTAGGAACTGTAGATAGAAATCAGAAATAAACTCTGCAATTGGCAGTGCCTACTGCAAAATGAAAGAATATTGAACTAAAAAGTATGCAGACAGCTGATCAAAAATGAAGGCACAAAACTTATTGCTTTGATTAAGTGTTAGTTATTTTTGAAGGATGAAGATAAGGGAGAAAACAACATGGACTTCAAAAAATATTATAGGTTGAAAATTTCAATTACATTTTTTCATACACCAGAAACATTTTAAGTCAAATTGCATTATCTAAGGAAAATGTAGTAGACAAAATCCCTTTTTAAATCCAAAAGTGTAGTTAGATTTCAATTAGGGCACTCAAAGGCCAAGCAACAAGAATACAAGCAGTAGAATTAAAGAGTAAAGAAAAAAAACAAATTCAGAAGAAAACAAAAGCAGGGAAAGTAGAACAAGAGAAAAGAGGGAAACAAACTGCTTACCTCTTGCTGCGGTGCTCTTAAAGCTTTTCTGTTTCACTATTCTTTCTCACTCACAACGTCCTTCCCCACGGATCTCAGTGTTTCACAACTGTAAAGACGCATCACCAGGAAAATGCATGTGCATCACAGTGTATCCTCCTTTTTTCAACCTTCTCTTGACTTGCTTCACACTTCCATCACTGACTACTGCCCATTAAAATTACCTACAGTGCATTTCTGAGACATCAGTCTGTCTTCAGCAAACTCCACTGCAGATTCCCACCCAAGAATCTCCAGGCTGCAGCCGCTCTCGTTTATGATAGAGTTCATAGGTGGTGAAATGTATTCATGTGGCTAAACTGGAGGAACTGCTTCTTTCAGGGCAGTGGAAGACCTAATTACAAAACAGTCCTTAGCCATTATTCAGGCACCAATTAACTCCTCCTGGGCCCCAAACCCCTTTTGTCTTGTAGGTTGAAGGCACAATAGCTACCATTACTTCTTTGCCCTTTACAAACCGCAGTAGTCTAGCAAAATAAATTTGAAACTGCTCAGTGTTTCACAAGGAAAATGTTTATATTATATAAAATATTCCCAAAATTTATTTTTCTTAATCAAATAAAAATGTTTTCCTCTAATCTTTGAGAAAGAAAACAAACAAAAATCTTTGCATTTCTATCTAATGTCATCGTAACAGTTTTTATTTCCAATCAAAGTGAAGAAGAAATCTGAATTAAACTGAAAAAATTCTTGGGTTTCCTACAAATTTTTTCATAAAAAATAA